>BJCO01366790.1:0-10557 GCA_018326465.1 Flaveria floridana | reverse complement strand
TCTTCAGCTATTGTTCTTCAGTTCTTTGATCTTCATACTTTGTTCTTTAGACTTTGTCAGAACAGCTGATGGGAGTCTTCAACAGTTGTTGCAGTGGCATGTGGGACTTAGAGGTTTTCCTGATCTTGGCTCATTGGTTCTTTTGGTCCAACAGGATTATTTCTTGCATTGCCATGAGACTATCCTTCCACCAAGGAATTGACATCCCCCAGATGTTGACTTTGCAGTCATGTTGCAACCATCATAGTCACTATCTGTATATGCATACAGATTAAAGTCAGAATTCTTTGGATACCAAAGGCCAAGCCTAGGAGCACCATTGAGATATCTAAGAATTCTTTTGATGGCAACTAGGTGTGAAATCTTGGGGTTAGCTTGATATCTTGCACATATGCATGTAGCAAATATGATATCAGGCCTGCTGGTTGTAAAATACTTGAGAGACCGAATCATAGCCCTATAAAGATGTTCATCTACACACTGCCCCTTAATATCATGTCCAAGGGAGTGGTTTCTGACTATGGGTGTCTTTTTTTCTTACATTCAGTCATGTTGAATCTTGTAAGTATGTCCTGCACATACTTTAACTGACTTATGAAGATGTCATTTTCAACTTCCTTCACTTGAATTCCTAGAAAGAAATTGAGTTCTCCCATTGTACTTATTTAAATCTATTCTTTATCATCTCAATGTCATCAAATCATTCCATGTTCCTTTGATGAAGAGAGTTCCATCTATAGTACCTCTCTTGTAGCCATGCTGACAGAGATACTGAGATAGTGTCTCATACCAATTTCTTGGAGCTTGGTGTAGCCTATAAAGATCTTTATCAAGCTTGCAGACATAATCAGAATGATCTGAGTCCGCAAAGCCAGGTGGCTGTTTGACATATATTTCTTCATCAATCACCCCATATAGAAATGCACACTTGACATCAAGTTGGTAAACCTTGAAGTCCTTGGGTTCAGCAAATGCTAGGAATATCCTAACAGCTTCAAGTCTTGCTAGTGGAGCAAAAACATCAGTATGGTCAATGCCTTCTTCTTATGTGTATCCTTGGACAACCAGTCTTGCTTTATTCTTGATGAAAAGTCCTCTATCGTCCTTCTTATTCCTAAACACCCATTTGTTTCCTATGATAGTCTTCCACTATGGAATTAAAGCAACTCCTCTTGCATTGACTCATTCCAACTTCCATCCTTCAAAGCCTCATCCACCTTCTTTGGCTTTATCTGGGATAAGAAACAAGAGTATTGACAAACATTTTTGTCATGGGTTTGTCCTCTTGTTGTCACCCCCTTGTCAACATCTCCAATGATGTTTGTGGTTGGATGTAACTTGTGGATCCTAATTTGAGGGATCATAACAAGTTGTTCAGACAAATCTAAATTTGAAAAGCTTAGATCTGGTAGTGAAGTGTTTCCCACCACATCAGCACACTTATCAAGGGAAGCTTGATCCAGTGATTGTTTGACATTATTGATGTTGTCCTTAATGGAGTGGTTGTCAGTATCATGAAATTCTTGATCACTATCACCACTTCCATTTCCACCTACATTTGAAGTTTCATCTATTGTGTTTTGTGCCTCTGAGCTGGAATTTTCAGGCACTGCAGATGTATCAGCTTATTTGTCAATGTTGTGCTAATGAGAACTTCACCTGTAAGGTTCGTTACAACTGAGCTGAAGTAGTAGTCTTTCTTGGTCTTCTCAGCTCAAATCTTGGATTAGGATCTTCTGTTGAAGTATTACCTGTAGATCTTGAAACATCTTCAAAAGATTTGTTAAAAGAGTTTATAACTAAATCAAGGTCAAATAGCCAATCAGGACCAGAACCTTTCACACAGGGTGTGTGCTCATTGAAGATCACATTGGCTGATTCTTTAACTACTCTAGTTCTGAGATTGTATACTCTATAACCCTTAGCTTGGGAAGAGTATCCAATGAAGTTGTCAATCATCTAATTTTTTAGCAAACTTGGCTACTTGATCTTTGGTATTCAAGATGGAGAAGGGACATCCAAATGATCGGAGAATACCAATGAAAGGTCTTCTTTTGTACCATAGTTCATTAGGAGTCTTACCATGAGTCTTAACTACTAAAACTCTCTTCTGCATATAGCAGGCAGTGTTGACTGCCTCTGCCCAAAAGGTGATGGGCAGTTTAGAGTCAGACAACATGGTACTTGCAGCTTAAATAAGTATCCTAGTTCTCCTCTCAGCAACATCGTTTTGCTGGGGAGTCCTGGGAGCATTATATTGTCTTGTAATAACCTTTTCATCACAAAATGTGTCAAGGATTTGGTTTTTGAATTCACTTCCTTGATCATATCTTATGGTCTTGACCTTGTGATCACTTTGATTCTTAATGTTTAGAATGAAGTTCTTCAAGATTTCAGAAGTTTCATCCTTAGTTCCAAGGAAGAAAACACAAGTGAACCTTGTGAAATCATTTGTGATCACCAAACAGTATGAGGTCCTTCCTAGACTCAATACCCTTGTGGGGCCAAAGAGATCCATATGTAATCAATGTAGGGGAGTAGTGATTGAATTCTTTTCCCTTGGCTTATGAGATATCAAGTGTTGTTTCCCTTTTAGGCAAGCAACATAGTGATCATCACTTATAAACTCATTCTATGGCATTCCAGTTACCAAATCATTCTTAATTAACTTGTTCTGTTCTTAAAGCTTACATGGCACATTCTTTTATGCCAAAGGAAAGACTCATCACTATTGGCCTTAGATAGAAAGCAAGAAACTTCTCCTAAAGGGGATGTTTCTTGCAAATCCATCTTGTACATGTTCCCTTTTCGGGGTGCTCTAAGCAGAATATGCTCTTGAGGAATGACCACCTCGGGCTTAAGAATAATGCACTCATGCTCAGTAAAGAGCATGTTATGTCTCTGGTCATAAAATTAGGATACACTCAGTAAATAGTACCCAAACTCCTTAACATATTTTATCTTCTCAATGTTTAGCTTACCATTTGTGACCCTACCCCTTCCTATAATGTAACCACCAGCATCTCCTCCAAAAGCAACTAGCCCTCCATCAATTTTCTCAATGTTCTAAAGCGAAGAACCATTTCTTGTCATGTGCCTGGAACAGGCACTATTAATGATCCATAAATTTCTTTTGGTCTTCAGTTATTCCTGCATAATAAAAGGAGAATTAGTTACATTTGGAAACCCAAGCCTCATTGGTCTTGGGTTCTTCAAAATGATGCAACAGTAATTGATCCTATACTAAGACTATGGGGATCACTTGCTGTTGTGAGTGAAGTATTTTGCATTCACATGGTCTTCCTTTATCTTCCATACCATCTTTCAAAGATTAGACTTGACCCTCAATTCTTCAGAAGTTTTAACAACTTCAGAAGCCTTGGAGACTGACCCTTCGAAAGATCTTGCTTTCACTGTAGCAAGCTTCAGTGCTTTGGAAGCATTACTTTCATCTGAGACCAAAATTTCTGCCGAAGGAAAATTTTCACTTGTCTTCATTTTCATATTGGAGCTTTTGAAAGAAACACTAATTTTCTCTGAATCTTTCTTCTTCTTGTTCTTCTCAGAAGTCTTTTTCCTTGTTGTGTTGACAGTACTCTTAGGATTGTAGATGCAATCATTAGCAGATGATAAGTACTGCCACACATAATGCAATCCATGTACTTCCTTCTAAGAGTCTTCTTATGAGTGGAAGACTGAGTTTGATCACTTTCCATCTCCATCCCTATCTTTGCAGATGTTATGGCAGGCTTCCTAGGGTGAAGCTTGCCTTTGGAGGTGGATTGTTCATGCTGTGCAATAGTGTTGCACAGCTAATCAGTCTTTATTCCTTCACAGGGATGAGTTGAGCATGTACTTGACCTCTTCGTATTAGAGTTCAAAGTTGTGTTCATAGTCTCTACCACATCAAAACCTGCAGATATAAAAACCTATTTTTGCTTGGAGTTGAAAGTGGCCTTGATTTCCTGAGCTTTCTTTGATCTCCTCTTTGCTGCTCGAATCAAGTTCTTCCTCTTGGAATTAGTCATCCCTGACTTCTTCCTCTCCTTAGGAGAGTAGTGACCCTTGTTAGAATGTTCCTCTTCACTCTTCCTGGATCCATCCTTCCCAACCTCCTCTACATCCTCTTCCTTACTAGGATCTATGGATGGCAGCTCATCTTGACTAGTTCCATATCTGGGAGTTCATACAGACAATAGTGTGTGCGAAGAAGCTATCTCAGTAGATCCTAGTCCCTGTTTGTTCTGATAACACACTTTGAAGTGTAGGGATGAGGATATCATGTTCTTGACGGTCTCTTCTTCAAGAACATGCTTCTCTACCTTGGCTTTGCTGATCACTAGCTCAGCCTGGCTCTTAGTTAACTTAATGATGAGATCTTTGATTTAAGTCATGTAGTTGGTGTGCTCATGTTTAAGAGTTGAAATAATTTTCTTTAAGTCTTCTATTTTTAACTTATACTCATTTTTAGCTTTTTTGAAATCAGATTTTAAGATGTTCAAGGACTCAAGATCAGACCTCATCTCTAAGATATAGGACCTGTATCTATTTATTTTAGCAATGCATTCTTGGGTAGAAAGATATTCCAATACCTTGGCTTTGTCTAGATCTACCATCAGTTCTTGGTTTGGAGATACATCTTCTACCTGGAAGCTCTAATCAAAGCCTCCTTCTTCAACAGCAACTGCAGCTTGCTGCTTTGGCTTCTCAGTGTGTGGAGCTCCCTCAGTGTAGTTTGGCTTAGGTTGTGCTTGGCTACCATTTGTCCTGGGTGCCTTGCACCCCCTAGCAAAGTGACCTATTTGGTTACAGTTGTAACACTTCACCTTGCTTTTATCCACCCTAAACCTTCCACTGGATACATTTCTAGGAAACTTTCTCCATGTCCACTTATAAGACTTCTTGGATCTGTGAGTGAGAAGAGCCATTGGCTAAACTATCTCCATATACTCCAAGTCATCAGGATGGATACAGTCCAAGTCTTCAAGGCTGAAGAGAAAGTTGCATGTGCTTTCATCATGAGACACAAAGGCATGTGATGAGCTTGTCTCTTAGAATAGGCTTCCTTGGATGTAGCTCTCCTTTGGTGTCTTAGGGATGGTGATGAAAGGGGCCTTGGGTGGTTGTCAGGGTAAGAGATGAAATGGTGTTGTGGTTCTCTACAATCCCTTACAACCACATGTAGGGAAGAACTCTGTTGATTGCTGGAGTTGCCAGATGAGTTTCGCATGTTTATCTCCATCTGGTAACCACTGAGTGTGTCATACAACTCAGTGAGAGTGAAGGTCTTGAGATTTTCAGTCCTCTTAATGACAACACAATAGTATGTCTATTGTCTGGGAAGAGAGGACATGGACTTTCTCATAACATCCTTGTTCTCAAGTTTTACTCCAACATCTGCTAGAGTATCCAAAATCTCAACATACCTGAAGTATTATTGAGTCATGGTTTCACCTGATTTGTAGATGAAATTCTCAAACTGCTGCTTCAGAAGATCCTTTTTGTTTTCTTTGGCATCAAAATAACATTCATACATCAGCTTCAGTGCATCCAGAGCTGCTTAGCAGTTTTGCACTTCTTGAAACCTCCGTAGATGGCATTTAGAAGAATAGTTTGAAGGGCAGTCATGGCTTTCTAATCAATATCTATTCTTTTTATATCTTCTTTAGAATAGTCAGCCACCTCCTTTGGAATCATGCTAACTCCAGCAGCAGCTGAAGAGGTGCATGGAATGTAAGGTCCTTCAGTAACAGACTCCCACATCCTGCTATCTTGTGACTTGATGAAGCCTTCCATTCTTAGGCACCAAGTATCAAAATCATCAGGAGTGATCAGTGGGGACTTTACCAATGTACCTGTTTCCATATCACCCTTGGATGCTGCCATTTGCGATGTTAAGTGTTTTGTGAGAACTGAGGAGATTTAAGATGGTGAGATCTTACAATCAAGAGCCTGGAACGCTCTGATACCAATTGCAGGACCAGTTAAGGGATGGTCAATACAATCAGTCTCATAATGAGAAAAGTGTTAGAGCACTTAACAGTTCAAATAGGGAACCGGGTTTAGGAACAAGTATACAAACAACACAGGCAAGTAAGTATGAGACAGAACTCAAGAACAATATATAAGGTTTTCAAGAATGTTGTATATTAATATTAGCTTCTCTTACAAGAGTTACAATGCATAAGTTCCTTAGTTACAATACAAGACCCTGAGATACTTTATACTACATGATGTACCCGGCTATACTTGAAAAGCTAGTTGGAACATTGAAAGACAATAAAATTAATGTATATTCAAATGGCGGATTGCCCTTTGACTAGTAACTATGACATGCCATAGCTAACATCCTAATATATGAAAAAAAGGATAAAAGAACATAAAGTAGAAAGTTACAAACTCAGGACCTCAATGTACAGTTTCAAAAGCATGGACCTTTTCACCAACTCTTGCAAGTTTGTGAGTCTTCACATTTGCAGCAAAAAGTTGGTCAGGTTTATGTAAAAGTACATCAGAGAAAAGCATGTTCTTCTATGTCTTTGAAAGAAATCAGTCTTCACTTCATTATGTTTTGGAAGACTTTGTCTCTAAAGCTACGGAAGACTTCATCTTTGGCTTCGGAAGATTTGGTCCTTGGCTTCGGAATATTTTGTACTTAGCATAATTCTCATGCAAAGTAGAAAGCTTCCGTAGGAACTTTTGGCTTCGAAAGATTTTATACTTCACATAATTCTCAAGCAAAGTATATAACTTCCGTAGCAACCCTACTCACTACTTAGTGCATGCATGCAGGAAGCCTTTTGGTTGCTTTGGTTGCATCAGCCTTTATATAAACCTTACAAAATTTATTCCTATTTAGGAACCTAAGCCATGGTGGACATGAGTACTTTGTTGTTATCTAAATTTGATGCATATTGTAATATCATATCTCTTTTGCAATCAAAAGTACACTTTTCAATAAAGATCAGACTCAGATGATTTTTCTTTGACTTTCCACTTTTGAATTGGTTTAATCAGATGTATAACCATTTTCTTTAAAATGGTCTGAATTAAGATAGAAATGCAACCATCAACTTGTATAGATTTCATATTTGATTTTTCTTTATTCAAATTATTATTTTTATTTTAGTGATTTAGATTCGGTTATGATCCTAATTGTCTCTAATTGATTAAATTTAAGTTCAATTAATCACCCTAACAAGTAAAATCTTCATTCAAAAGCACAACACTCTTAACATCTTCAAAAGTGATCAAATATGGCTTGAATTCAGTAAAACTTGAATAAACTTCAAGTCGGATCTCTAGAACTCTTCAACAATTACTAATCAACCTTTGCTTCAATCGATCAAGAGCATACTAAGCTCTGATACCAATTGTAAAGATCAACACATTGCAATGATCGATCTCATGATGAAAATGCGGAATATTAACATCATGGAATAAGATTGAATAGTAAATGAAGAACAAGAACACAAATGTAAATAATCTTTGAGTGTATTGCTCTCTGATTTTATAAACTATTACAATGCGTAAAAAATCAAGAAATGAGAAAAAGCTCCTAAGATACATTACAAAATTTCTATTTATACTAGACTAGAAGTTCTCCTGCGAAGAACATGTTCCTGCGCGACATGATGTTTTAGCGCGAGAAGCAAGTCACCGCGCGACAACTTGTACTTATCGCGTGACTCAATCTTCTTCATCTTGATTTGATTTTCCGAGCCTCTAGGTTTAATCCCTACACTGGGAAACTTCCTCCCTATCCTCTTGTAGAATATCTTGGTTCTATGAGTGAGAAGAGCCATCTGTTGGACTATCTCCGTATATTCCAGGTCATGTGGATGGATACAGTCCAAATCTTCAAAGGTGAAGAAGAAGTTGCATGCGCATTCATCGGTAAACACAAAGGCTTGTGATGAGCTTATCTATTGGAATAGACTTCCTTGGATGTAGCTCTCCCTTGGTGTCTCTAGGATGGTGATGAAAGAGTCCTTTAGTGAGTTGTCAGGGTAAGAGACGAGATGATGTTGTGGTTCTCTGCAATCCCTTTCAACCACATGAAGGGTAGAAGTCTGTTGATTTTTGGAGTTACTAGATGGGTTTTGTATGTGTTATCTCCATCTGATATCCACTGAGTATGCCATGCAACTCAGTGAGAGTAAGGTTCGTAAGGTTTTCAGTTCTTTTAATGACCAGACAATAGTATGTCCATTGTCTTGGAAGAGATGACATGAACTTCCTCATAATATCCCTATTCTCCAGTGTTACTCCAATATCCATTAGAGTATCCACAATCTCAGTATACCTAAAGTATTATTGAGTCATGGTTTCACCTATTTTAAAGGTGAAATTCTCAAACTGCGACTTCAAGAGGTCTTTCTTGTTCTCTTTAGCTTCTCTAAACCTCTCATACATCAGCTTCAGTGCATCCAATAGTTGCTTGGTAGTTTTGCACTTCTTGAAGCCTCTGTGATAGCATTTGGAATAGCAGTTTGGAGGGCGGTCATGGCCTTATGATCTACATCAATTCTCTATCTGTCTTCCTCAGAGTAGTCAGCCACTTCCTTTGCAATCATCCCCCCTTCGACAGCAGCTGGACAGGTGCATGGAATGTAAGATGCTGAGGTAACAGACTCCCACGTCCTTAATATCTTGAGACTTGATCAAGCCTTATCTTCTTAGTCACCAAGTGTCAAAATCATCAGGAGTGATCAATTAGGACTTTACCATGGTACTAGTTTCCATATCAGACTTAGAAGCCTCCATTTGAGATGTTAAGTGATTTATGAAACTTAGAGGATTTAAGATGGTCAGATCTTACAATCAAGAGCCTGAAATACTCTGATATCAATTACAGGACCGGTTAAGTGTGGTCAATACAATCAGTCTTACAATAAGGAGAGCGTCAGAACACTTAACAGATCAAATAGGAAACTAAGTTTATATAGAAGATAATAAGAACACAAGTAATATGACAGAACAAAAGAACACGAATAACATAAGTATGATTTTCAAGAATGTTATATATTGCTCTTACAAAGCATTTTATAAAATGCAAGAACCTAGAATACTTTATACTACATCGTACAACCGGCTATACTTTGGAAGCCAGCTAGAAATATTAATCTAGACAACAAGATCAATATACAGCCAAATGGCAGATTGCCTTTTGACTTTGTGACTATGATTTGTCATAGCTCACATCTTAATATATTATAAAAAGAATAAAATGTACAAAGTAGAAAGTTACAGACTCTAAAACTTAATCTACAGATGCAAAATAATGGACATTTTCACCAACTTATATAAGTTGGTGAGTTTTCAAAGTTGTAGCGGAAAGTGGGTTAGCTTTATGCAGAAGTTAATCAGAAAAAGTATGTCTTCTCTGTCTTTGTAAGAAATCAGTCTTCACTTCATTGGCTTCCGAAGACTTTGTTTTTGTAGCTTCGTTAGACTTCATCTTTGGATTCGGAAGATTTGGTCTTTGCCTTCAGAAGATTTTACGTGGTAACTTTTATCTTGTACATCAGTACATGCATGCTGGAAGCTCTTTGTTTGCTTTGGTTACATTAGCCTTTTTAATATAACCTTATAATTACGTATAAAAATGTTACAATTTGAACAATATATTATGTTATACACATACGCAGGCATACATATATATTCATCACTAATAAAATTTTGCATGTAATAATAATAACTATATTAAAATTTGAATCAATTAAATAAGGAACGTGTGAGGCGTGAGCTTATCTCACTAAACAAGTTTGTAAAAATTTTCATAGGTGATGTTCAAATTTTCCTAACTCAATGTCTTTTTAAGTACCCCTTTATTATTCAGGTTGTGTCTTTTAAGATTGTCTAAACATCTCAACGCTTGAAACTAGCTTGAAACTAATTCGCATGAAACTTAAAAATATACTTGTTCGACGTTGTCTTGCTTTTAAGTAAGCCAAGCGGCTTAGTTTGCTTTGAAAATGAATCAAGCACGAGCAAAGGTACGCTTGATCGTTTTTCTCTCAATTTCAATGTAAATATCTTTTAATTTAATTTTTATATTACGTATGATATTTGTTGATTTATTCATTTGTGTTTTTAACTAAAGTTAAATTATCAGTTAATCCTTTAGCCTAGAGTTACTCAAGAGCCGATAAGTCTTGACACTATAATTCTTTAGCACATGCCGCTCCTTTGCTTCAAGTTCACCTAATCACCGTCACCGGCAATGACCAGCTAACTCTCATCCTCTTCATGTATTTCAAGTCGATTAGTATGCTGAGTTCAAGTTAAAACTTTTGAATGAATGTTATTTGTAGTTTTGTGCAACATTGTGATCTAAAAACGAGCCAAACCAAGCAGAATCGAGCGTGCGGTTGTAAATCGAAATGGGTTAGACCATGAACTTTTTGCTAGAATTTGTAAAATTGAACCGAACCGAGCGGCTCGGTCTGTAAACGAACCGAGCGGCTCGGTCTGTAAACGAACCTAGCGGCTCGGTCTGTAAACGAACCTAGCGGCTCGGTCTGTAAACGAACCTAGCGGCTCGGTCTGTAAACG
>BJCO01366788.1:0-12972 GCA_018326465.1 Flaveria floridana | reverse complement strand
TTTACATATATGAGTTGAGAGGGAGAGGATGTGAGGGCGATCGGAGCCTGGCCGCGGCGGCAGTCTGCGGCGGCATGCGTGGTCGCGTTTTTGTGCTCCGCTCTCGGCGGCGACGGATGTTGACGGCATGCTTGGTCGCGTTTTTGGGCTCCGATTTTCCTCAGTCTTGCTGCTGGGTCGGAGGCGGCGTGAGGGTTAAAGGTGGGATATCATGGCGGCTTGGGTCGCCGGCCTTTCGTATTCTGCTACACAGATACGGCGGCGGCGGCGGCCGGCCGGCCGCTGACAGATCTGTACTGGGCAAGTCTTTGGTGGGGGTTTGTGCGCTCCGCCTAGGGGGTCTAAAGGTTAACGACGGGACACTACCGCGACCAGGGCCGTTGATTTTTCGTCTTCTTCCGCACAGATACGGTGTTAGCGGTGGTCGTCTCGCCTCCGACAGATCTCTGTTTGGTGGGTCGTTGGTGGGTTACAGATGAGGGTTGTCATGGTCGGTGACCGTTTCCTGTCGTTATGGAGGCCGCTCCCTTGGGGCCACCGGTCGCTCGGCCTCCCATTTGTGGTTGAGGTAGAGCACGTGATCGGTTTTCATCTCGGTTCTATTTTGGCCGATTGAAACATTAAGGTTTTCAGATCCAACCTCTTTGGGGTTTACCTGAATGAATTTTGTTACTTGATGCATCTAAAAGAATTGTTACCCGATGCATCTGAGTGAATGTTGTTACCTAATGCACCTGGATTTTCCTCATTTGAAGCTTTCATGTTTGATGCTTCGTGATGTTGATGATGATGAGTACTTGCTCATCTGAAACTTTAGCATGATATTGATCTTAAGTTCTGATGATTTGGGTTTTGCATGTTGTTAGGAAAAATATTAATGATGATGACATTAGGTCATCTAATGCTTACCTGAGGTTGATGTGGTACGTACTATGTCGGGCTGTGATGATAACTAATGACGATATCGGTTGTTTTGGCATGGCTATCATTCAAGGATAGCAACCGCAATTGAAAGTCTTTTTTGAGCCCAATCCGTCACACGTGCAACGCGCGTGGACGATTATTCACTAGTTAGACTTAAAAACTACATTACCACAAGAAGCAAAAACTGTTACAGCTTCTATATAAGTTTGTCATGATCGACATTAACGATTTTATAGATTAGCATGTACAAATTTTGTTTGTCATGATCAAATTGTTTTGTTCTACCATAATAAAGTTGTCTTTTTACTCTTATTTGACATGCTTTTGATTAAACGTTTTTTAGTCTAAAAGAAAAATATGTCATATTCTACCCTAAAGGTTCCCAAAGGTTTTTGAAGTTAGTACAAGAGATGATAATTAAAATGTTCCTTTTATTATTTGACCGATACGACGTTTTTTCACTATGCCATCAATCAGCAACAGTAACTCATCTTTTATTATTATGATTTTATTCTTGCTGGTTACAATCATAAGGTTAGTTTGCGTTAATGAATCTTTTTAATGGTGATAATCTTGTTTATAATATTATAGAAATAATTTTAGGATAAATCGCTATTTTCTCAAAAATAAGATTGTTATAGTTTTTCATGTAAAATAAGCATAAGGAATAGGCATGTTTATATTTTTGCAAATATTATTTCAGTTAACTTTTGGTTTTAAGTTAATTGATACCACCTTGGATACTATAACAATTTGAACATGATGATCTTTTATTCTAATATATGTGTTTAAGTCTCTTGAAGAGTTGATGGAATGAGTTGATAACATCACACATGGTCTTGGTCACATTATAATCAATGAAAGATCAAAAACAACCAAGCGGTTGTGTGTCTAAAGTCATACTTTTGTTTGATTGTGGTAGTGTATATAAATCGGTTATAGACCCGTGTAAAGCAACATGCACCAAAAAATAAACTGCCATTTGTATTGCTAGAGAAATATACAAAAGAGCATGATTATTGGACTTTACACATGACACGTGATAAACATAATCATCTACCCGTCCAACACATTGTGGGACATTCATCCATTAAACATTTGTTAGATAATGAAACCCAATTGGTTGCGCTATGAGATATCCCTATGAACTATAAATGAGCGAAATGAAAATAATGTATCTACGCTTAAAACCATATACAATGTGCGCAATGAAATGCGAAAGTTGGATCATGAAGGGAAAACTCCTATGCAGGTTCTTATATCCGTGATAATAGTTATATATTTTTTTTAAAATGTTAGAATATTTTGTCAAATGAGTTAAAAGCCTTATTTTTCATGCATCCAATATCATTTCAATTATTGTGCGCATTTGCACACGTCTTGCTCATGGATGCAACATACGACAAACTGGTATAATATGCCTTTTATGCAAAGTGTTGGTATAACTTCTATCAAGAAGACATTTTGCATAGTTTTTGCATTTATACACACAGATATGAAGGATAACTAAGGGTATTGAAATGTTTTAAGTAAACACTAGATTAGTATATGCAACCACGTGTTATAATTACGCATAGAAAGTTAGCACTGATGAATGCCCGCCAAGAGTTTTTCCTAAATTCTACCCGATTGCTTTGTACATGGAACATTTATCAAAGTATATTCAAGAAATGTAGATGATCTCTAATTGAAGGCATGAGAGGAAGGACTTTATGTCATAATGCGATTTACTAGTTCCATTTCAAACATGGACTTCATTCATGTAAAATAACGAGCAGCGTAAATTTATGCTTATCAAATATTAAGGTATGTTATGCTTATCAAATATTAAGGTATGTTGTTTATGTTTTCATTATTATTTTATCTATTTATTAATTAATTAATTAATAATAATAATAATAATAATAATATAATAATAATAATAATAATAATAATAATAATAATAATAATAATAATAGTTATTATTATTATTATTATTATTATTATTTTTAAGTGTTTTAAATTAGTTGGTTGAAGTTTGTTTTATGAACAAATAAAAATGTTTATGTCCATTTAGCAGATGGATGCTTACATTTTAAAAATCAGACGGCCAACAAAGTTGAGAGCCAACACGTCAAGTTAAAAAAATACTTGAATTCATCAAATTCTTTCTTTGATAGATTTGTTGTTTATATTGATGAAATTATGAAATCAAAATATATATCAATTAAGGAGAGTATTGAAAGAAGTAAAGTATTCTAAACATAAATATAATTTACCGGCGTTGAAACTAGTATATGGTTTTGTTCCCCATAAAACGATAGATATAATAAAGAGAGAGATTAAGTTAAACCATTCAGATTGTGGTTGTCAAGTTCATAAATATTATTATTTACCCCGTGCTTGCGAAATTTCCATGCACTAAAATCCATATTATACTACAGCTAGTCACTACGTACATTATTCTAGTATAACAAATTGATTCATATGTTTATGCAGGTAAGTGTGTTCTTCTGGATTCGATTTATATATTTTGAAAGACACTTGATATGTTACCATTAACCCTTGAGAACAACGATGATATTACTTGTGACGTTGAATTGAAATTTGTTTTATGATTAACAGTCCAATCCTTGAAAGAAAATTTTTCTTAGAAAGCTAAAAGAAATATAAGATCCAAATAAACATTTAGTTGAAGAACCTATTGTTTAGAAAAATACTCGTTGATGACCAAGCTTGATAAAAAACAAAAAAGCTTGAAGAAACAACAACAAAGCTTGAAGAAACAACAACAAAGCTTGAAGAAACAACAACAAAGGGTTGAGCTGATCCCATTAGCCAATATCGTCATAAACGTACTTCTTCAACCACGTCAAGTTTTGTTGACGTCGTGCGTAAGATAAAGGATTTGCACCGAATAAACATTTGTTACAATCGCGAAATGGCAGCGGCCAAATCGATATTCCTTGAGGGGATCTCTTACTTTATTGGAAAGGGAACTGACGCAAAACCAGCATGCCGCAACCGTTGGGGAAAGCCTCTAGAAGTAGGTTCATCCCCCTCTTGATTGGCGATGGCTAGGTCTTTTGGTATAAATGACTTGAGATACCAAGCAGCAATTTCCAAATTTAATTTTGTGGACTTGCAGTCATCATCAACGAGACATAGTTGCTCAACCATGTCAATGTCGATGAATTAGTTTTATGGATTTGAAGTTATCACCGTCGAATGATAGTTCTTACATGATTTATTTCAACCCATTAATGATAGAAAATCTAGATATCTTTCATCCTTACATCACACATATTGAAAATGTTAACTCTCATGGACATAGTGGATTTTGATTAATTATTGTTTTTCTCAGGCTCAGTGTGGCTTGAAATTTAATATCCATTGTTGGATGAGCTACATCAAGCAGAAGATCTGTAAAGACATGTGTTTGGCAAAGACTATGATAAAATGCATGAGTCCTCATATTTTGTAGGAACAAGTACTGCACCGTAAAGAAAATGGATGATTGTATTTGATTCAAATGTCTTGATTGCAAATTCGTTTGGTGTGATTATTTATTTCTTGAGAAAAAAGGGCCGTGACACTCACTTTCCTCCTTTGGAAAGATCATGAAGAGATTGAACACCATTGAGCACTTACTATTCTGCACGTATATGGCATGCATATATCATGGTACTATTAGAAGGAGAGTATCCAATGCCAACTACAATGCCATTATGAAATCACTACAAACATCAACCTGTAACTTGATGGCAATCAACATATATGCAGCATCTACAATTGTATATTCACCAACTTCTAGCTTTTCAAGTGATATCATATATATGTAGATATTTTTTGAATATTTAAATTAAAACTTATTCTCGAGTCAAATGAGGCTGGTGCAACCAAAACTAAACTTGGAAGATTTTGAGTGCCACAGAACAAAGACTTTCAAAGGCAAAGATGCACTTCCAAAGCTATGTTGAAGATCTTCCGAAGCATAAGGATGAAGAACTTCCGAAGGAAGAACTCAGTCTTCTGAGACTAAGTAGTTCTCCTTCAAAAGTAAACACTTAGAAGATTCAAGACAAGGTCTTCCGAAGAACAAAAGTCATAAAGACAAGCATAAGTCTAGGAAGAAGTTATCTCTTCTGAAGTATAAATGATTTCGGAAGAACTTATTATTCCGAAGCCATTTAACCTTTGGAAGAACTAACTATAAACCAGTGGACATAAGTATGGTCTGACTAAAAGATGTTGTTAATTCTTATATGATGCACGGCTTTTTCCCACGCCTATGTAGTTGAAAATACTTTATTACACTGTTCACCTTTTTTCAGTTAGTACAATTACCAACTTTAGTTTGTAATAAAAGGTAAATCATAGACATGTCATGACTACCTAATCTAGGATTGTATGTTATCTTAGACACCTTACCTCTAGCAATATAGTATTTGTTTAGATGTAAGTTCTAGCTAGTTTTATAAGTATAATCGCTGTAGATAGTAGTATATATAGTTTCTCTTTGTAACTTATTTAGCATGCTTTTCTAAGAGTCTTGTAATACTATGTTGAGAAGTAATATATACAAGTATCTTGAAAACTATTTCTTGTGTTAATTGACTTAGTATATTATCATCAACTTAGCTAGAGATTCTGCTTTGTCAAACGAGTGAGACTTAGTGAGCTTGTGAGGATAATATTATGTTTAGAGACAAACACCGATCCTATAATTGGAATCAGAGCTTCTTAGGCTCTTGATTGTGAGATCTAACCATCCTAAATCACCCTTGTTTCTTCATACTCACTCACTCTATCAAATTGGACCTCAACTAGAAATATTCTAAGGCTGAGATAGGAACCATGACTAGGCTTCTATTATTACTCCTGATAATTTTAGGAGCTGGTGTCAACGTATTGAAGGTTTCATCAAGTATCAAGATAGCCAGATGTGGAGGTCTGTCACTCATGGTCCATACAAGCCAAAGGTGGCATCACCAACTGGTAATGATACCATGATTGAAAAGGCTATTGAAGACTACTCCGATGTAGACTTCAAAAGAATGGACATCGATAGCAAAGCAACAACTGTGCTGCTTATAGCTAAACTAAACTCCATAATGGTAGGCTTTGAAGACTGCAAAATAGCCAAAGAACTGTTTGATGCTTTGACATTGATGTACTCTTGTTACTCTGAATCCAAAGAGTTCAAGAAGGATGTACTAATGGAGAAGTTTGAAAACTTCACTTATATTATTGGTGAGAGCTTGAGCCAATAATACTTCAGATACATGTACTTAATCGTATCTGTTCAGTCCATGGGAGTGATTCTTGAGAAGAGAGACATAGTAAGAAAGTTCATCAAAGCACTTCCTCATGTATGGACTTTCTATTGTATCTCTATCAAAAGAACTGATAATCTAAGCACACTTCCCATGACTGAACTCTATGGGATCATTGATGGATACCGTATGGAGATGGAGACTTAGAAGGCCATTAGATGAACAGAAGTTCAAACTCTCCTATCAGGAATGCTCTACATGTTGCTGAAGGATCAAGAACTCCCCATCCCCAGATGTACCGAACTACAATCAACAACCATCATACTCTTCTAAGCCTTATATCACATTTCCTGAGGCTCCCAGATCTCAACAAGCTTAACAAAATCCTTTCCAGGATAGTTGTGCTTTTGTTTAAGGAAATGAACACTTCGAAGATTTTCAATTGTGTCTTGATGATCTAGAGTGTTTTAGCCCAGACAATGTAAAATACATGGTTGGACATTATCCAAAAGATGGCTCTTTTAATCTACAGAGCAATGAAGTTCTTTAAGAAAACTAGAAGGCAATTTCCCTGAAACCCAACTAACAGCAAATTTGGGTTTGATAAGTCAAATGCCAAGTGTTATAACAGTAAAACTGATCATTTTGTAAGGTAATGCAAAGCTCCTAGATCAAATCCTGGAGCAGCTCAAGCCTCCCAACATCATGCTAACCCAAACGTTGCAACCAAGCCAACTAAGTAGCAAACTGCAGCTATTGCTCAAGAGGTTGATTGGAGCTTCATGGTGCAAGATGTTACCCCTGCTCAAGTTCTCATGGCTAGAACTAATGATACCAAGGTATATAAACATCTTTGTACAATATGGAAATTAATTCTAACATTGAGTCCTTAAACATACAAAAATCTGATTTTAAGAGAGCAGAATCTGACTATAAATTCAAAATTGAAGAGTTAGAGAAAACTGTATCTTTTTAAAACATAAACACTCAAACTACAGGGTTCAAATAAAACACTTAGTCTCCAAGTTGACTGAGACTCAAGCCCAGCTAGTAATAGCTGAGGCAAAAGCAAAGAAGTATGCTATTCAAGAGCATAACTTCAACACCATTGTTGCATCATCATCCCACTCAAAAGTATGCTATCAAAACAAGAGTGGGTTGGGAACTAATGAAACTGCTCCACCATACTCTTATGTGTCTATAAGACAGTCAAGATGTGATACTGATAAGCAGAAGGTTCCAACTACTGACCCACCACATAATGAGCAAAAGAATGATGTAATAATGGTGGCCACCACAGTGAAAGATAGGTTAGAAAAACTCATCCATATAACTGATGATGAACTTCTAACCACCAAAGATAGAAAGAATAAGATTAGAACAACAAGAAAAACTGCTAAGAAGGTGGTTGAGTCTAAAATGAATTTATACCCAAAGCAAAAGGGTGTATTTATCTCAGCTGGATTCCAAGTGACTGGAAACTCTGATTCAGGAAAGGAATACAGTACCTGTACTCTTATCCAAATCAGAAGTTGAAAGAGAAGGCTATTAAAGAAGACAAGAAGTGCAAGAAACAACAGCCTGGATTCCCTATCAAAGTTAACTGTAAATGCATAATATATGGGTTGCATAACCATATAGCCAAAGATTGGTACTACAATCTAGCAAACACATATTATACAAACAATGTTAATAAAGAAAGAGTCAAGGAAGGCTTCACATTTGGACCCTATCATATGCTTTAAGTGTTGAAGAAAGGAAAGATTGTTTTTGAAGCCACGTTGCTTGCGGAAGAAACTCGTTCTTCTGAGAGGACAATAGCTTCGGAAAACAAGCCCATCAACAAACAAAGGAACAAAAGGAATCCTTTGAAATCTTCCAAGAAGAACACTACTTCGAAAGAAAAGGTGGTGATAACTTCTTCCGAAAACAAAGAAGCCTCGGAAGCAAGTTTAGCTGCTCAAGACTCTTTAGGCTCATCTACACTGATCAACCACAGGATGGAATGAAAGATTAGACAAGATGCTACAGCCTAAGCCTCTTCTTCACAAATCATAATTGACCCCCATGCATACAGTTTGGTTTAATTATGTCATCTACATTGAAAGATCCCAATACCAATAAGGCATGGGCTTCCAATAGTAACTAATCATTTCATTTTTCGTGAAGGGACATCCACATGACAAGATGAGAAACATTTGGATTGTAGATAGTGGATGCTCTAGGCATATGATAGGGAACAGATCTCTTCTACAATAATTTCAACATTTTGATAGAGGTCCTGTTCAATTTGGAGGTGAAGCCGGAGGATACATTTCTAGTAAAGGTAGTATATCCAATGGTAAGTTAAAAGTGGACAAACTATACTTTGTCAAACAGATTGAACACAATCTCTTGAGTGTTTTCAGTTTTATTATCAAAAGCACCAAATGTTGTTCATGGATCATGAGTGCATAATCCTTAAACCCGGGATGACAAATCCTAAGGAATTGGTACTTCTTAGATCTCCCAGGAGAGGGGATATGTACAAGCTAGATATGAATAATGCTTCCCTACTGAGTGAAGTATCATGCTTTCTTTCCAAAGCTAATAGTGATGAGTCAACTCTTTGGCATAAAAGAATGTGTCATGTTAATTTTAAAACCATGAATAAGTTGGTTAAAAATAACTTGGTACATGGTGTGTCTAAAAAGAAGTTTTTCTGTAAAGACAACTATATTGCTTCTTTCAAAGGGAAACAACATAAGGCATCCCATAAATCCAAAGAAGTTAATTCTATCATTACTCCATTACACTTATTGCATATAGATCTATTTGGTCCCATAAGTATAATACCCATTGGAAGGAAATCATATTTCCTTATGATAGTTGATGATTTTACAAGATTCACATAGGTATTCTTTTTAAAAACTAAATATTAAACCACTAAAACATTAAAATATTTTATTCTTAAAATAGAAAATTAAATTGATCATAAAGTAAAAAATATTAGAAGTGATTAAGGGACTGAGTTTAAGAATCAAGTTCTTGACTTATTCTGTAACTTGAAATGCATTACAAGACAATACAGTGCCCCTAGAATTTCTCAACAGAATGGTGTTGCTGAGAGGAGGAAAAGGACACTTATTTAGGCTGCAAGAACCAAGTTATCTGATTCAAAGCTGCCTTAAACTTTATAGGCAGAGGCAATCAACACTGCATGTTATGTGCAGAACAGGGTTCTCATTTCAAGCCCCATGGAAAAACCCCTTATGAGCTATGAAACAAAAGGCCACCATTTATTGTCTTTCTAGGGTCCTTTGGCAGCAGGTGTACCATACTTAACACAAAAGATAATTTAGCAAAATTTGCTAAAAAGTCAGATGATCCTATCTTTCTTGGGTATTCCTAAGCTCTATAGCCTATAGAGTATACAATATTATGAAGAGGAATTTGAGATAAGTTCCATAACAAAGATGGATTTCTTCCTTGGAACTCAAGTGAAGCAGATGAATGAAGGGTTCTTCATCAATCAGTCTAAGTATGTCAAAGACATCTTAGAAAGATTTGAGATGAAAGATTGTAAGCCAGCTAAGACACCAATACAAAGAAATCATAATCTTTACCATGATTTCAAAGGGGATGATACTGATCAGCATCAATACAGGGAAATCATTGGATCGCCAATGTATCTTATTACAAGTAGACCTTATATCATATTTACAACCTACATATATGCAAGATATCAGGCTGCTCCTAATGTGTCTCATCTAATTGTTGTCAAAAGAATCCTTGGATACCTTTAAGGGGCTCCTAAACTAGGCCTTTGGTATCCTAAGAACAAGGATTTCAACCTTTATGGATACACTGACATTGATTATGGTGGCTGTAATGTTAACAAGAAATTCACATCAGGAGGATGTCAATTTCTTGGTGGAAGGATCATCTCTTGGCAATGCAAGAAGCAATCATGTGTCTATACATCAATTGCTGAAGCTGAATACATTGCTGCTACAAGCTGCTGTGATCAACTGCTATGGATTCAGAATCAGATGTTAGACTAGGGTTTCAACTTCATGGAGACTCCTATCCAAATAGACAAGAAGAGTGTTATTTCTATCACAAAAAATCCAGTCAAACACTCCAAGACACAACATATTGACATCAGGTATCACTTTATTCGAGATATAAATGAGAAAAACTTAATCAAACTAGTCAAAGTTGATTCATATGAACAATATGCTGATTTGTTCACCAAAGCCTTTGATGAACAAAGATTTAAGTATTTAATTACGACTATTGGGATGATTAACATTGACTAATCAATCTCTTTTGAAATACTTGTGAAAATATATCTTATCTAAAATTGTCTATTTATAATATAAGCCATGTTACAAATGGTTTTCTCCAAGATTTCCAAAGTATAAATTCATCCGAATAGAAATTTACCCTCGGAAGATATCTTTATTTATCTTCCAAAGGTAAATTTGTCTGCACAAGTATTCTTTTCCAAAGAGTTTTTAACATCAGAAGATTATTTGATCAAAGATATAATTTTCTTTCGAAGGCTACTAACTTCTTTGGTCGGAAGACCACTTTACTCTTGGAAGCAAATCTGTCTTCAAGACATACTTTGCTTCAGAAGGAAAAGTGGCGTCGGAAGACAATCAGGAAAGAGAAACACAAGTGTTTTCTCGGAAGCAATTTTACTCTCGGAAGAAAACTTTACTGTGTAACAGAAATATTTGGGCCCCACTCTGTAAAAAGTAAGATTTTTTTGATGATTATCAGAATATTTTAAATGTTCTTTCTTACCGCCTCTATCAAATCGAAAACCCAAAACGTCCTTTAACCTTATCGGTTTGGATTTTTAACCACCGTTTAAATATTTCCGACACTCTTTCTTTACTTTCTTTACCGTTGTAAAAGCCCAAATATTTCCATTGTCTTCCTTACTGCTCTCATATTACTACACTCAAACTCCTTCAAACCCAATTTTCACAAAAATAATGGCCTTGAATCCCCAGCATAATCAAGTCACCATCCTTGACTCTTCCAGGGATGTCGATTTGGCCCCAATCATCCAATTCCTAAACCAGTAGGCATACTTCATCACTCTTACTATTAACCCTACCATATACTCGAACCATATGGCTGATTTTTAGGCAAATAGTCAAAATGAAATGCTCAACAGCTAAAGGGTTATCCGTTCAAGAGTATGCGAACATGAGATTATCATCAGTGAAACCACTATTAGGGAGCATCTGGAGCTTCATGATGTGGGCGCCCCACTGAGTTCCCCAAACTAGATTTCGAAGACACCTATACCCAAATGGGATATGAAGGAGACGTCAGCAAGTCATCCGTCTACAAGTTTAACTTGTCTTATAACTGGAAGTTCTTGTTGTATGTCATCCTACACAACTTGTCCAACAAGTCAAGGGGATGGGATCAAATCCTATATGATCTGGGCTGCCTAGTCCACGGGATGGTAAAAGGCCTCAGATTCAACTACTTTAGATTTTTTCTGAATAACTTAAGAGATAATCTCACTAGGAACACATTTTACATGTATCCTAGGTATATCCAGCACATAATCAATTGTGAGTTAGATCAGGGCAAGCTAGAATATGCAGATGTTCTAGTTGTTCCCCAAATAAGTACGGGTATCTTCAAGATGCTGAAGAAGATATCCACCAACTTCACTAGAAGGTTCACTAACCTCTTTCCGAGTATGCTTGAGCCAATGGCTCCTAGTGACATCCTTGTAGACCTACCAGGTAATGAACCCACACCAAACACCACCACTTTACTGCCAACTACTTCTTCCCACCCTATCAAAATCACATACCAAAGATGACCTAAATGAACCCTTGTTTAATCTACTCTGATTGAACAAATCCCCTCTGTTCAAACCAAGAAGGATAGAGTGGAACCAAGGGCTCACACTCAACGAGAGGTCCAACCATCCTCCACCATTAACCTTAATATCAGTGTTGAGTCTACTCAGTCTTAACCTGATGAGCCCATAGCCCAAGCTTCAAGCCCTCAAGGTGAGTCCCAACACTCCCCTAAGAAACTAAAAAGGGACACTCATATCATTAGCTCAATGCCACTAGATGTTGACCAGTGTCCCGGGTCATTAGGTATAACTTCCATATCCTTCACCGGCCTATTAACCCAATCTGGATCTCATGTTCCATCAGGGCCATGATGTCGATCTACCACATCACTCCCCTGATCAAGTAAGCCCAAGGAAACCTCAGATTTCTAGCTTACATTAGTTAAGGCAAACTGAGGTGAGTCCCACAAGTATGGAAGGGACTCATATAGGATCAGCTGCCACTACTCAGAGTGTCTCATTAACCTCTAAGGACATTAGTAACCTACCTAAGACTCAGTCTATCATAACCTTGCTTATTGACATCTCTAAAAGGGATACCAGCATGCAAAAGAAACTAGGGTGCCAAGAAACCACATTTGGTGATGTAAGGCCCCCTTTCCAGGGACACCTCACAGTTGGTCATTCATAGCAAAAACATAGATTTAAAGCAATCATTTACTCGTATATATATAAATACGTATTGCAGCGGAAAAATATACTGTAATTCAACCCATTACAACGTAGTTAAATTAAACTGTAAACATTTTCTTTAAACATTAAAACTAATTAAAAGTCCTTTTAAGCTTTTCTTCATCGGGGATGCCAGTCTTCTAGTACCAAGAAGCTTCAGTCCCATGCCTCTATTCCATAGCTCTAACTCTTACCTGTCAACTGATATGCATACAAAAGTCAGCTTCGCTGAGTGAATTC
>BJCO01366786.1:0-15868 GCA_018326465.1 Flaveria floridana | reverse complement strand
GATGACGTACGATGATTAATGAACGAAAGTTAATGAACGATGATGAAGATAATAATAAGATTATCTATTTGTACGTATGATGTATGAGCATATATGAAAGTAAAGAACGGTTTTGAATGATAAGTGAAGTATTTTATTTATAAAACTAGAACTCACTCAGCAACGCTGACTTTTATGTATTTTCCAGTTGGCAGTTGATTGTTGCTGAGGATGGCATGGGGCAGCTACTTGGAATTTTTGGCATGACATCCATTTGTATAACAATGACGTTTTTGTGATGTAATGCAAATTACAATATTTTGTAACAGTTAACTACGTTGTATTATTTTGCAAAAGCGTTCATTAATATATGAAATGGTTTGAAGTAATTAAGTAATTTCCGCTGTGATGCTTTAATTAAATGTATGTTTATGTGTTTTGTGCAATGATAGTCCAACTGTGAGGTGCCTGGGAACGGGGCCTTACAAATCTTCACCATCCGAATACTGCACCATGTCTGGTTTGTTTTAACTACAAGCAAGTGGGACATCTAGCTAAGAGTTGCAAGGTTGTAGTGAAAGCAGTTGTGCCAATCAATACGGTCAGACAAGCAGGTGAATAGCGTGGGTGCTATGAGTGTGGAAGTCTAGAGCATTACCGCAATGCATGCCTGAGATTAAACCGAGCACCGGGACAAGCGGTCAACCAGAATCCCGGGAATAACCAACAAAATCAAGTGTTAGCAACCAGGGCGAACCCAGTACAAGGAAACAATGGAAATCCTGCTCGTGGGAGAGCATTTGTGTTGGGAGCCAACGAAGCTCGTTAGGAACCACAAGTTGTGACGGGTATGTTTATCTTGAACGATCATTATGCTATAGTATTATTTGTTACGGGGGCTTATAATATCTTCATGTCCTCTGAATTTGTGAAAATGTTAAATGTGGCCCCCAGTTACGTGCAAACCCCTTATGCAATTGAGTTGGCAAATGGTAGTTTAGTAGTAACTAAGGAGGTAATTTGAGACTGTGTCTTAATATTAGATGATCATGTCTTTAGCATAAATCTTATTCCTTTTGGGCTTAGGAGCTTCGACGTAGTGGTAGGTATGGATTGGTTTATAGAGAACAAGGCTGAGATTGTCTGTAATGAAAAGATTGTACGATTTCCACTACCGAGTGGTAAGACGCTCGAGGTGTACGGTGAGAGGCCAGAAGTGAAAAAGGGACTTATTATGAGTATGAAGTCTAAGGAAAAGAAGATTATGGACATACCAGTGGTGCAAGAGTTCCAGGAAGTATTTCTGGAGGATCTGACAAGGATTGCCACCTTCACGACAAGTGGACTTCCGAATTGACCTGGTGCCTAACGCGACGCCTGTGGCTAAGTCCTCGTATCGATTGGCTCTGTCAGAGATGCAAGAGTTGTCCAGTCAGCTTCAAGAACTGTTAGATAAAGGTTTCATACGACCTAGTCATTCACCATGGGGAGCACCGGTACTTTTCGTTAAAAAGAAGGATGGATCTTTCAGAATGTGCAAAGACTACAGAGAACTGAATAAACTAACGGTTAAGAACCAATATCCTTTCCCAAGGATAGATGATCCATTTGACCAATTACATGGGTCCAAGGTATTTTCAAAGATTGATCTCCGTTCGAGGTATCATCAACCTAGAGTACATGAGGAGGACGTACCAAAGATGGATTTTAGAACTCGATATGGACATTACAAGTTCATAGTCATGCCCTTCGGGTTAATGAACGCACCAGCTGTATTTATGGATTTGATGAATCACGTGTGTAGGCCGCATCTGGATAAATTTGTCATAGTATTTATCGATGATATTCTAATTTACTCTAAGATGAAAAAGGATCACGAAGAACACTTGAGAACAATTTTAGACCTGTTGATGAGAGAGAAGTTGTACGCCAAGTTCTCCAACTATGAGTTTTGGTTACGAGAAGTGAAGTTCCTTGGGCATGTGGTGAATGAGTAGGGAATTCATGTGGACCCTGGTAAGATTGAGGCTGTTAAAGACTGAGAGACACCCAAAACACCTTTGGAGATCAGACAGTTCTTGGGTCTAGCAGGCTACTACCGACGTTTTATCATGAATTTTTCGAGGATTGCATAACTTCTTACACAATTGACTCAAAAAGATAAAAATTTTGTTTGGGGTGTTAAGTAAGAGGAGGCATTCCTGACCTTGAAAGACAAGTTGTGTAACGCCCCAATATTAACACTTCTAGAAGGGTTGGAGGGATTCGTGGTGTACTGTGACACATCGCATCAAGGGTTGGGATGCGTGCTTATGCAAAATGGTAAGGTGATTGTGTACGTGTCATGACAGCTCAAGAATCATGAGAAAAACTACATTACCCATGATCTCGAGTTGGGCGCGGTAGTTTTTGCTCTCAAAATATGGAGGCACTATTTGTACAAAGTGTGTAGTCTACATAGACCACAAGAGCCTTCAATATATTTTTGACCAGAAGGAATTGAACATGAGGCAGAGGCGATGGATGGAGTTACTCAGTGACTACGATTGCGAAATCCGGTACCACCCAGGAAAAGCTAATGTAGTGGCCAATGCCTTAAGTCAAAAAGAACAAACTAAACCCGTACGTGTTTGGGCAACAAGTATGACGGTTCATCCAAGTATAAAAACTTATATCATCTTCTCTTAGGTATAAACGATAAAGGGATTGAATGAAAAAGAGGAAGCACTGTGAGGGTTGGATAAACAGTTCGTGAAGAAGGACGATGGTGGGCTGTACTTCATCGAGAGAATTTGGGTTCCATCCTTAGGAAATACGCGGGAAATGGTGCTAGACGAGGCTCATAAGACAAGGTATTCGGTACATCCCGGTGCGGATAAAATGTATCATGACCTTAGGGACTTGTATTGGTGGCCTGGAATGGAAATGGGAGAACATCACAATGGATTTTATTACGAAACTACAGATGACCAATAGTGGCCACGATTTGATTTGGGTCGTTGTAGACCGGATGAATAAGTCTGCCCATTTTTTGGCAATTCGGGAGGACTTTAAAATGGAGAAATTAGCAAGGACCTATATTAGTGAGATTATGGCAAGACATGGTGTACTAGTGTTAATCATGTATAACCATGACGCATGTTTCACTTCGCGATCCTGGCAGTGTCTGCAGAATATGCTAGGGACGCGCCTTGATATGAGTACGACATATCACCCTCAGACCGATGGTCAGAGCGAGCATACAATTCAGACATTGGAGGATATGTTGAGGGCCTGTGCAATCAATTTTGGTGGTAACTGGGACACCCACCTTCCGTTAGTGGATTTCTCTTATAATAACAGTTATCACACTAGTATTAGGAGTGCACCATTTGAGGCAATATATGGGCATAAGTGCAGGTCGCCGGTGTGTTGGGCAGAGGTTGGGAAAGCCAAATGACTGGACCCGAGATCATAAAGGAGACTACCGACAAGGTGTTTCAGATTAGGGATAGGTTGAAGGCGGCTCAAGATCATCAGAAAAGCTATGCTGACAATCGAAGGAAGCCATTAGAGTTCACTGTGGGGGATAACATGCTATTGAAAGTGTCGCCTTGGTAAGGCATTGTTCGTTTTGGCAGAAGAAGCAAGTTAGCACCAAGGTACGTTGGTCCATTCAAGATCATTAAACGTATTGGCCCTGTTGCATATCGGCTTGAATTACCATAGGAGTTAAACGGTATTCATGACACATTCCATGTTTCAAATCTCAAGAAGTGTCTTGCTGATGAGACGTTGCATGTGCCACTCAAAGAAATTTAGGTGGATGAAAAACTTTGATTCGTTGAAGAACCGGTGGAGATCATTGACAGAGAAATAAAGACGCTGAGGAGAAGTAGTATTCCGATTGTGAAGGTAAGATGGAACTCAAAGAGAGGCCCTAAATTTACATGGGAACGTGAAGACGGATTGAGGACTAAGTACCCCTACCTATTTGCGGACGGTAGTGCAGTTGATAATTCCAATTGAATTTCGGGATGAAATTCTCTCAATTGGGGGATAATGTGACATCCGTCACCAGATTAGGTACGTTGACTTTGGCTTTGATTTGGTATTTGATTTTTGACTTTGATTTTGTCATATTTTGGCTCGGTCTTAATTAACTGTTCATTACCTGGTGGACCCGAATCTTCGCTTAGTGGGCTTATGTTGTTGTGTCAGAGCTAGTGTTCCTAGCACCATGATGAACATTGGGCTTGTCATCGTATGAAGTCTTGTGCATGGCGCATAATCAATGTTTTATTTTTCTAAAGGATGAAACAAAAAGATTTACACTAAAACACAACTAATTCTAAATCTGTGGGCTTTGCCTAAAGCCTAGTAAATAAACATAATTTGGTTCTAAAAATATAAATTATCCTAATCCTAGAGCATGTGTTGGCGCATTGGAACCGTTATTACGCGTGAAATTTGAAAATGAAAAAATTTAGATGATACGCGGGTCGAGACGTGACGGGTTGCACTAGACGGGCCAAGGGCCCGAAGGCCCTTCTTCCTCCTTGTTGCGGCGCAAAGGGGTTGGGGGGTATTCCCCTTGCCTTGGCCTTATTTTCACAAATTATGGAACTCCTTTGAAACCCTAGCCACCTCCTTTTCAAAATTCTCTCTTCCTCTCTATAATCCATCAAAAAACCTGAAAACACTTGTGCATCCATCAAGTTTTGACTATCAAAGCATCCAAGAGCTTTAAACTAAGTTAGATACACTCGTCTTCAAAACTAAGATAAGCGAAATTCGTTTTTGATGAAGTTTAGTTCTAGTTTTACTCTAGAATCGATGATATTCATCATCTATATTCAAAATACTCATCTAATAATCTCTCAATCTTGGTTTTAGGTGCTAGATCGTGAAGATTTAAGCTTTACGATAGTCGGATTCGCCGTTTGGTAAAACCCTAATTCTTGAATATTGTTTGGTGATCGAATCTACAATATTGGGTTGTAACCTTGAATGATCTGCCCTTAATCAAAATTTTGGACCTATAAAACGTTTTGTAATAATTAAAAAGTATTCCTTGAAAGAATTGATGGGTTGAATAAACCGAACCAACGAAACTATCACGTAAAGTTGCAAACCGGGAGACTAAGGAACTAACAATCTGTTTGGGACTGAAAAATTAAGTAAACTAAGTGTTTAATTGAAGTTTTGAACAACTAGAATCTGGAATAAAAGCATTTTTATATATTCGGGTTGTTATCGAGCTTATATTGGAATTTGGGACGCAAAGGAACGAAAGTAACAAACTGGTCAGCTTGCTGTCAGAAATTTTGGTCATCTTGCACATGCCATAACTTGGTCAAGATACGCCCAATTGGGGCAAACTATGGGTCTAAAATATAGCTCTATGAGTCCTCTAACTAACTTAAGTGGTCTCGTGTCGTTTCGACACCATTTGGTCCTCCACACGTAGAAAACAAAACAGAAAAGTTGACGAATCTGGGTAGCAGATTAGCGTGTATTCGCCTAGCCAAAACTCCCTCATATTTTGTCAAATTAACATGGTTATTTTCCTGGAGTTTAATTTAGTCTCTTCTTCCAAACGACATTTTTAACTATGTTTTTCTTGGGGAAAAAGCTTGCTCAAACGTTTTGTTCTACGCTATGTTATAAACAACTTGTGTGTGGTTTGGGCCATAGGATTGAGTCTAGAGTTCTTACAAATGTGCTATCTGTACTTGGACTGTTTGTGGACTGGACTGTCATGGAGAGGTATTGTTAGTACTAACGGGCTGACACCCCACCCTTGTTGTTGGTATGCTAGCTAAGACCAACTTGGCCATGTGCAAGCCCTTGGGTGAATATAATCCTGTTGTGGACATGGGCATGACTATTGATTTGTATGAATTCTATGCATACTATGTTCTCTTACTCACACACTCTCTTTTCCATTTTACATGGGTACACGACATGTTTTGTACTTTAAACTTGTGAACTCACCAACGTATGTTGACCTTTATGAGCATGTCTTTTCAGGTAACAATAAATAATTGGAATGGATGTGGACTTAGATGGGACTGCTCTCTCGGGAGCATTAGACTACTGTTGTACTTTTATTTGGACTTGTTTGATTATGGTCTTTCAGATTATTTAGGACTGGATGTTGATGATGTGTTTGTCAAATTTTGGATTGTTATCGTGTTTGGAATGTTTGTCTATTGGGACTTTTTGATGGACATATTACATTTTGGTTATTCGTAATGGTGTGATCGTCCTTGACATTTGTTCACATGTGTCGGGCTTTGTCATGACCCATTTACGGAGAACGCTCCGTAGTGATTCTCTTAGACCCCCAATGTGTTATGACGATCCCGTCTGTCGTGCCCTCGTGTTTCCGCTATCAGCGGGGGTGTGACAGTTTGTAATTCCGAGGATAAAAAACCAAAACAGGGTAAACCATGGACCAAAATGAAGTCAAGGAATCCTTATCTCCGCTTTTGGGTTCGTATATTTTTCTCACTGTTGGTGATACCAAACACATATCTAATAGTGATACCTACCATTTATGTTTATTTTTTATTCCAATCTAAAAGTTCGATTCTCTACCGTTTTTGACTACGGGGAAGTATTAGACTATATCATTATTAGATTGACTAGTATGAGCCCACGGTCCCGGTTAGGTTTTTTAGTGTATCATTGTGAACTCTATATAATGTAACTAAACCTATCAATAATAAAATAATTTAGTATTTTACCATCTTACATAATGCTCTCATGATTACACAAAAGTTCTTTAAATCAAATAACAAAACTCTTGACTCGCACCTACTTGAGTGAACTTGTATCTGCTTAACTGCACTTGTATCCTGTTCTTGTTCATTCAAAAGTGGTTCGGCATCACCCGTATGTATTATAAGCATGGATCGAACATCGTACTTGAATAATTAATATAATCGAATCTGTATCTTGTGGCCCATATGTTAATTGCATAATGTTTAATATATTCGTGTAAGAAACATGTTATACCCGTATGCGATCAATTATGTTATCTGAATATGACCAAACATATACCTATATGGGTGATGCATCTTTAATTACCAATAAAATATGAACCAATGAAATCAAGCTTGGTGACCACTTAAAATTAATATGATTGGTTATGACTTTAATTTCAAGCTTACAACAGTCATATGTACAGGACCAGTGAAGAGGAGTAATGTAACAGTTTCACAAGGTTGAAGAGACTTAGAAAACTTAACAGATCAAATAGGAAACCAACTAAAGTGAAATAATAAACACAAGTAAAGATGTTTGTTTAGGTTCGGGATCGGCTAAAGTTGAATCCATAGTTCAGCATCTGATTCTGAATCCAAAGTACTTGAGCACAACAACTTGCAACAACAATGTATTCAACTTCAATAGTTGATGCATACACACATGATTGTTTCTTGCATTGCCATGAGACTATCATTCCCCCAAGGAATTGACATCCCCTTGATGTAGACTTTGTAGTCATATTACAGCCACTATAGTCATTATTTGTATAAGCATCATCTTAAAGTCATAATTATTTAGATACCAAAGGCCTAGTTTGGGAGCACCTTTGAGGTATCTAAGAATCCTCTTGATAGAAACCAGGTGTAACATCTTGGTGTTGGCTTGATATCTTGCATAAATGCATGTGGCAAACATAATATCAGGCCTGCTGGCTGTGAGGTACATAAGAGACCCAATCATAGCCCTAGAGATGTTCATCTACACACTCCCCCTCAAGATCAGGTCCTGGGGAGTGGTTTCTAGTTATGGGTGTGTTAGTAACCTTACACTCAGTTAGATAAAATCTAACTAGTATGTCTTGAACATACTTTGACTGGTTTATGAAGATGTAATTGTCAACCTGCTTCACTTGAATTCCTAGAAAGAAATTGAGTTCCCCCATGGCACTCATTTCAAATCTATTATTCATCCGCTTCTAAAAGTCTTTATAGAGCTATGGATTAATTGACCCAAAGATGATGTTATCTACATAAACTTTAAGCAACATCAAGTTAGTCCATGTTCCTTTAATGAAGATTTTGCTTTCAATAGTAACCCTCTTGTAACCATGTTGGACAAGGTACTGTGACAGTGTATCATACTACTTCCTTAAAGCTTGATGTAGCCCATAAAAAGCTTTATCAAGCTTGAAAATATAATTAGGATGATTTGGGTCTGGAAAGCTATGTGATTTCTTAACATACACTTTCTCATCGATCACTCCATATAAAAATGCACACTTGACATCAAGTTGGTAGACCTTGAAATCCTTAGATGCAGCAAAAGTAAGGAATATCTATCTGCTTCAAGTCTTGTCAGCATTATAAAATTCCTAATCACTTTCACCATCTCCATCTTCTCCTATATTAGAAACCCATTCATTTGAGCTTTATGCCTCTATGCTAGAATTTATCGGCAACTCAGATGTATTAGCTGAAGAGTTAGTCATTATTGTGCTTACAGGATTTCCAACTGCAGGGTTTGTTACTACTAGAGCTGAAGGAATTTTATCGCTTGGTCTTCTCAGCTCAAATCTTGGGTCAGGATCTACTGTTGATAAGTTAGCTGTAGATCCTAAAGCATCTTCAAAAGATTTGTTAAAATAGTTAGTAAATAAATCAAGATCAGATAGCCAATCTGGACCAGAATCTTTCATACTAGGTGTGTGCTCATTGAAGGTCATATTGGCTGACTGTTCAACTATTCTTGTTCTGAGATTGTATACTCTATAAGCCTTAGCTTAGATAGAGTATCCAATAAAGTGTCCATCATCTGATTTCTTAGCAAATTTGGCTATCTTAACTTTGGTATTTAAGAAGGTGTAAAGACATCCAAATGATCTGAGGAAACCAATGAAACATCTCCTTTTATGCCATAGTTCATAAGGATTCTTACCATGAGCTTTGACAATTAAAACTTTCAACTGCACATAGCAGGCAGTGTTGACTGCCTCTACCCAGAAGGTGATGGGAAGTTTAGAGTCATAGAGCATGGTACTTGCAGCCTCAATAAGTGTCATGTTTCTTCACTCATAAACACTATTTTGCTGAGGAGTCCTAGGAGCACTATATTCTCTTGTAATACTCTTTTCATCACAAAATGAATCAAGGATTTGGTTCTTGAATTCTCTTCCTTGATCACAACTTATGATTTTGACATTGTTATCATAATGATTCTCAATTTTCAGAATGAAGTTTTTAAAGATTTTAGGGGTCTCATCCTTAGTTCTAAGAATAAAGACCCAAGTATATCTTGTGAAGTCATCTATGATCACCAGGTAATATGAAGTTGTAAGGTTATATAAGAAGGCTGATGCAACCAAAGAAGCCAAAGGCTTCCTGTACGCATGTACTTAGTACAAGGTATAAATTGCTTTGGAAGTTTTACACTATGCACAGAAAATATTCAAAGTGTAAAATCTTCTAAAGCCAAAGACCAAATCTTCCGAAGCCAAAAGATGAAGTCTCCCGAAGCTTCAAGGACAAAGTCTTCTGAAGCCAAATGAAGTGAAGAGTGATTTCTTTCAAAGACAGAGGAAAATATGCTTTCCTCAGTTGTACTTTTGCATAAAACTGACCCACTTTCCACTGCAACTATGAAGACTCACCAACTTGCAAGAGTTGGTGAAAAGGTCTATGCTTTTGCAACTACACATTGAGGTCTTGAGTCTGTAACTTTCTACTTTATGTACTTTTATACTTTTTGTAATATGTTAGGATGTGACCTATGGCATGCCATAGTCACTAGTCAAAAGGCAATCTGCCTTTTGACTCTACATTAATTTTGTTGTCTTTCAATGTTCCAACTGACTTTCCAATTATCGCCGGTTATAGAGTGTAGTATAAAGTATCTTAGGGTATTGTATCTTATTTATGCATCGTAACACTTGTAAAAGAACTTGAGATTAATATACAACATTCTTCAAAACCATATATATTGTTCTTGAGTTCTGTCTCCTTGTTTGGTAGTGTTCTTTGCATCTTGTTCTAAAATCCGGTTCTCTATTTGAACTGTTAAGTGTTCTAACACTCTCCTCATAATGAGACTGATTGTATTGACCTCCCTTAACTGGTCCTGCAATTGGTATCAGATCTTTCAGGCTCCTGATTGTAAGATCTCACCATCTTAAATCTCCTCAGTTCTCATAAAACACTTAACATCTTAAGTGGCAGCTTCCAAGTCTGATATGGAAACCGGTACCATGGTAAAGTACCCACTAATCACTCCTGATGATTTTGATACTTGGTGTCTAAGAATGTAAGGCTTCATCAAGTCACAAGACAACAAGATGTAGGAGTCTGTTACCTCAGGACCTTAAATTCCATGCACCTTTTCAGCTGTTGCTGGAGGTGGCATGATCCCAAAGAAAGTGGCTGACTACTCTGAAGAAGATAGAAAAAGAATAGATGTAGATTAAAAAGCCATGACTGCCCTCCAAAGTACTCTTCCAAAATCCATCTACAGAGGCTTCAAGAAGCGCAAAACTGCCAAGCAACTCTAGGATGCACTGAAGCTGATGTATGAAGGGTCTACTGAAGCAAAAGAAAACAAGAAAGACCTTTAAAGCAACAGTTTAAGAATTTCACCTTCAAAACATATGAAACCATGACTCAACAATACTTCAGGTAAGATTATGGACACTCTGGTGGATGTTGGAGTGAAACTGGAGAACAAAAATATGGGGAAGAAGTTCATGTCCTCTCTTCCTAGACAATGGACAAACTACTATATGGTTATTAAGAGGATTGAAAATCTCAAGACCCTCACTCTCACTGAGTTATATGGCATACTCAGTGGTTACCAGATAGAGATGAAAATGCAAAATTCATCTGACAACTCTAGCAATCAATAGAGTTCTGCAAGTGGTTGAAAGGGATTGTAGAGAACCACAACACCATCTTATCTCTTACCTTAACAACTCACCAAAGGGCCTTTTCATCACCTTCTTAGAGACACCTAGGGAGAGCTACATCTAAGTAGGCCCGTCGATTTGATTCGTACCCGATTAACCCGCCCAACCCAATCTCACCCGTACCCGAAGAAACCCGACCCGAACAACCTGTTACCCGAACAACCCAAAAACCGATTAAACCGATTTTATTCAGGTCAGGTTTCGCATAAACTTTTAAACCTCTAAAACCCGAATAACCCGAACCGATTAACCCAAAATCCGAATAACCCAACCAACCCTTATAATAATTAAGTAAATTATATATATACACTTGTTTAGATTATCCAAATTGATTAAATTGTTTGTTTGTAAATATATATTTAAGCACATTTTATAAATTATAGAAGTAAACTAATTTAAGTCCACTAGTTGTATAAGGTTTCAAATAAAAACTCACTAAAATCTATTAAATTAAGCCTATTGTTTAATAACCGAAACCCGACCTGAATAAACTGTTACCCTAACAACCCGAAACCAATTAAACCAATTGTTATTCAGGTCGAGTTTTGTGTAGACTTTCAATATTGAAAAACCTAAATAACCCGAACTGATTAACCTGAAACCCGATTAACTAACCCGATCAACACCCCTACATCCAAGGAAGCGGATTCCAAGGGACAAGCTCATCACAGACCTTTGTGTCTCATGATGAAAGTACATGGAACTTCCTCTTCACCCTTGAAGATTTGGACTATATCCATCCAGATAATCTAGAATACATGGAGATAGTTCAACAAATGACTCTTCTCACTCACAGAGTCAAGAAGTTCTACAAGAGAATAGGAAGGAGTTTCCTAGTAATGTATCTAGTGGAAAGTTTAGGCTGGACAAAAGCAAAGTGAAGTGTTACAACTGTAACCAAATAGGACACTTTGCTAGGGAATGCAAGGCACCTAGAACAAATGGTGGCCAGGCACAACCCAAGCCAAACCACAGTGAGGGAGCTCCACACACTAAGAAGTCCAAGCAGCAAGCTGTAGTTGTTGTTGAAGAAGGAGGTTTTGATTGGAGCTTCAATGTAGAAGATGTATCTCCAAACCAAGCACTAATGGCAGATCTTGATGAAGCCAAGGTATTGGAACATCTTTATACTCCAGAGCACATTGCTAAAGTAAATAGATATAGTTCCTATAACTTAGAGATGAGATCTGATCTTGAGTCCTTAAAAATCTTAAAATCTGATTTCAACAGAGCTGAAAATGAGTACAAGTTAAAGATAGAAGACTTAAAGAAAACCATTTCACATCTTAAAAATGAGCATACCAACTAAAGGACTCAAATCAAAGATCTTATCACTAAGTTAACTTAGTGCTAGGCTGAGCTTATGATCAGCAAAGTCAAGGCAGAGAAACATGTTCGTGAAGAAGAGACGTTCAAGTACATAATATCTACATGCTAAAGTATGTTATCAAAACAAACAGGGATTAGGATCTAGTGAGATAGCTCCTCCACATATTCTATTGTCTGTAAGATCTGCCAGGTGTGGAACTAGTCAAGATGAGCTTCCATCCATAGATCCTAGTGATGAAGAGGATGAAGAGGAGATAATGAAGGATAGATCTGGGAAGAGTGAAGAAGATCATCCTAATAAGGGTCACTATTTTCCTGAGGAGAGAAAGAAGTCAGGGATGACAAAGTCAAAACGGAAGAACTTGATTCGAGTAGCTAAGAGGAGATCAAAGCTCAAGAGATCAAGGTCACCTTCAATTACAAGTAGAAATAAATTTTTATCTCTGAACGTTTTCAAGTGGTGATGACTGTGGATACAAATTTGAACTCTAGTACCAAGTTCATGTCCAATTCATCCCTATGAAGGAATGAAGGATGATCAGCTGTGTAACACTACTACACTACATGAACCATCCATCTCCAAAGGCAAGCTTCACCATAGGAGGCTTGCTACAACATCTGAAAGGATGTGGATGGATATGGATAGTGATCAAACTCAATCTTCCATTCATAAGAAGACTCTCAAAAGAAAGCAAATTGACTGCATTATATGTGGTAGTACTTCTCATCTGGCTAAGGATTGCTTCTACAATCCCAAAAGTACTGTCAACATAACAAGAAAGAAGACTTCTGAGAGAAACAAGAAGAAGAAACCTTTAGAAGAAAGCTGTGTTTCTTTCAAAGGCTCCAAAATGAAAATGAATACAAGTAAAAAATTGCCTTCAAAAGATATTCTAGAATCGGAAGAAAGGAATGCTTCCGAAGCACTGATGCTTGCTGCAGTGAAAGCAAGATCTTCTGAAGGGTCAGTCTCCAAAACTTCCAAAGTTGTAAAAACTTCTGAAGTATTGAAGGTCAAGTCTAATCTTCCAAATATGATTTAAAGATAAAGGAAGACCATGAGAGTGAGAGTTTTTCACTAACAACAGCAAATGATCCTCAAAGTCTTAGCATAGGATCAATTACTATTGCATTGTCTTTGGTTCATTTGGAAGAGTCGAAGACCAATGAGGCTTGGGTTTCCAAATGTATCTTACTCTCTTTTATTATGCAGGAACAGCTGAAGACCAAGAAGAATATATGGATTATTAACAGTGGCCGTTCCAGGAACATGACAGGCAATGGCTCTTTGCTTCAAACCTTTGAGAAAATTGATGGAGGGCCAATTGATTTTGGAGGAGATAATGGAGGTTATATTACAGGAAGGGGAATGGTCACAAATGGTAAGCTTAGCATTGACAAGGTAAACTTTGTTAGGATCTTGGGTACAATTTACTGAGTGTATCCCAATTTTGTGATCAGAGACATGACATGCTCTTCTCTGAGCATGAGTGCATTGTCCTTAAACCTGAGGTGGTCATTCCTCAGGAGCATATCCTACTTAAAGCACCCCGGAAAGGGAACATGTACAAGATGGATTTACAGGAAACATCTCCTTCAGGAGAAGTTTCTTGCTTTTTATCTAAAACAAATAGTGATGAGTATTTTTTTGGCATAAAAGAATATGCCATGTAAACTTTAAGAACATGAATAAGTAATTAAGAATGATTTGGTAACTGGAATGCTAAATAAAGAGTTTACAAGTGATGATCACTATGTTGTATGCCTGAAAAGGAAACAACACTTGGTGTCTCACAAGACAAAGGAAAGGAACTATATTACTACTCTCCTACACTTATTACACGTGGATATCTTTGGCCCTACTAGTGTCATGAGTCTAGAAAAGACCTCATACTGGTTAGTGATCACATATGCTTTCACAAGATTCAATTGGTTTTGTTCCTTAGAACTAAGGATGAGACTCCTGAGATCTTGAAGAACTTCGTTCTGAAAATTAAGAATCAAAGTGATCACAAGGTCAAGATCATAAGATGTGATCAAGAAACTGGATTCAAGAACCAAACCCTTGACACATTTTATGATGAAGAGGGTATTACAAGACAATATAGTGCTCCTAGGACTCCTTAGTAAAATGGTGTTGCTGAGAGGATAAACATGACACTTATTAAAGCTGTAAGAACCATGTTGTCTGACTCTAAACTACCCATCACCTTCTAGGCAGAGGCAGTTAACATTGCCTGCTATGTGCATAACAAAGTTTAGTAGTCAAGATTCATGGTAAGACTTCTTATGAACTGTGGCATAAAAGAAGACCTTTCATTGGTGTTCTCAGATCATTTGGATATCCATGCACCATCTTTAATACCAAAGATCAAGTAGCAAAAGTTTGTTAAGAAATCAGATGATGGATTCTTTATTGGATACACTTCCCAAGCTAAGGCTTATAGAGTATACAATATCAAAACTAGAGTAGTTAAAGAATCAGCCAATGCCATCTTCAATGAGAACACTCCTTGTGTGAAAGGTTCTGGTCCTAACTGGCTATTTCATCTTGATTTAGTTACTAACTGTTTTAACAAATCTTGTGAAGATGTTTCAGGATCTATAGCTAACACATCAACAGAAGATCCTGACCTAAGATTTTAGATGAGAAGACCAAACAAGACTACCACTTCAGCTCTAATGGCAACTAACCCTGCAAGTGAAGTACTTATCAGCACAAAATGACAAATCAAGCTGATACATCTGAAGTGCCTGAAAATTTCCAGCTCAGAGGCACAAAACACAAATAAAGGATCTTCAAATGTAGGATGAAATGGTGATGGTGACAGTGATAAAAAAAATTTCTTGATGCTGATAACCACTCCATTGAAGATAACATCAATGATGTCACACACTTATTGGATCAAGATTCTCTTGATAAGTGTGATGATATGGTGGGAGATACTTCATTGATAGATCTAAACTTCTTAAATTTAGATCTCTCTAATCAAGTTGCTATGCTCCGTCAACTTAGGATCCACAAGTCACACCCCACCACAAACATCATTGGAGATGTTGAAAAGGGGGCGAGGACAAGAGGACAAACCCATGACAAAAATGTTTGTCTATAATCTTGTTTCTTGTCTCAAATAGAGCCAAAGAAAGTTGATGAGGCTTTGAAGGATAGAAGTTGGGTTGAAGCAATGCAAGAGGAGCTGCTTCAATTCAAAAGAAAACAGGTTTGGAACCTATGCCCTCTTCCTCAAGGGAAGACTATTATAGGAACCAAGTGGGTGTTTAGGAATAAAAAATATGATAGAGGACTTATTATCAAGAACAAGGGAAGACTAGTTGTTCAAGGGTACACATAAGAAGAAGGAATTGACTACACTAATGTCTTTGCTCCTGTAGCATGATGTTGGATCATGATAAGGCTGGTGCAACCAAATTCACTTCATAGTCACTTTTGGTACTACATCAAAGGGCTTCCGAAGTCAAGCAAGAGATCTTCCGAGAGTCCAAGGAACAACAGCTGAAGATATCTTCCGAAGACAAAGTCTGCTTCCGAAGACAAAGTCTGATGAAGAGCTGAAGACAAAGTCTGAAAGCTTCCGAAGACAAAGTCTGATGAAAGAGCTGAAGACAAAGTCTGCT
>BJCO01366785.1:0-12447 GCA_018326465.1 Flaveria floridana | reverse complement strand
AGGTAGTAATAGAGGTGCTCGTGATGGTCCCCCACAGAGTTAGCTTCCGGTTATGGTGTATGATACTGGCCACAAATGTTGGGTTTTGTTAATGATGTATTTAAAGTTGAAACAAAATTTTCAAATGTCGGTTAAAGTCGTGTAATTATTGTTAACGATGTAAACGGTGTTAATATATAAAATTCCGCTGTGTTTGTAATCTCTGAGTTGTTATAATAACCCAACTAGTAGCACCCTCCTTATTATATTATTGTTATGAATGTGGGGGTGTTTCAACCAACAATTTGGTATCAGAGCCATTGTGCTCTTGAGTATTCGAATTTTTGTTTGGTTTCAAGTTCAAGTCACTGTCCCATTCATTTTTGATCTGATCTGTGTGTTTTGGATATAAAAATTGATTGATGATTGCTTGATTTGAGTGTGGGAAGCTATTGGAAGCATCAGATCTCAAATCCATTGAGATTTGGAAGAGTTTGAGCTAATTTCATGCTGGAATAAAAGGCTGTCCAGATATCTTGGGCAAATTTACGGCTCGTCCAGTGAATTTACAGCTTCAATCAATGAAACTATATAGTGTCGCCCAGCGAAACTTTATAGTTTCACCCGTGAAACTAAGGTTCCTTCAGCGAAACTAAGCAGTTCTTGGTTTTTGGATCTAGTTTCTTCGTCATAGCAAAAGTACATACATTGAATGAAAGTTCATGGTGTTTGTGACAAACCCAACGAAATTGCTGCATTAATATTTGAACGAAAGTTCAACTAGTTTCGAGCGAAACTATCCAGCGAAACTAGCATCTGTGTGCCATTGCTGGGCGAAACTGTTGTCGAAATTACTAGCGAATTTAGAGCAACAGTGCCAGCGAATTTAGCGCAAAAGTGCCAACGAATTTAGCTGTGAATTGTTGGTTTTTCTGCGAAACTATCAGCTTGACCCCAGTTGCTTAGAAACCATTCAGTTGACTCTTTTTCCATTGGAGAAACAATTTATTGAGAAAAATGGATTTTTCATAAGTCTTTAATTCCTTTAAATATCATAATCTAATATTGGCACAAAGTCAGTTTGATTCTTTTGCTGCCATGAAACATGAAAGGATATCAGATTTTGTTGATCGATTTCTGATGGTGACAAGCAATCTTAAGAAATATGATGACCAGCTAGGGAACCATGAGCAAGTCACAAAACTTCTGGACTCTCTTCCTCCACAGTGGAGTCCACAAGTTAGATTGTTAAAGTAAGAAAGAAATTTTGCTGACTACAAACTCTTGGAAGTTATCAATAAGTTGAAGTCATTGATTTGGATATGACAAGTAAAGAGTACAGTTAATTCATGTATGGTGGTGTATCTTCAAGTGTTAAGATCAAATAAATTAAAGAAGAAGTCAACCATACATTGATGATTGAGGTGGTAAACAATGATGACGATTCTATTGAGGATTTTGATCATTTCAAAGAATTCAGCTGTGATACTCAAGGTGAGAGTTTTGGTGATGTTGGTGATTGTGCAAGACGATGTAAAGTTCAGGATGAAGGAAAACAGAAGGAAGGTGAAGCTGAAGAAGCTAAGAAGATAGCTACTGAGGAGGAAGAGTACAAAAAGAACACTCCTGTTTGTCAATGTGAAACAGCCCTAGCTATGGAAAAGATAGTTATGGGACTCCCTTATGAGGTTGTACAAGACATGTGTTCTCCACCCTGCTAATTTGTTTATTCGGGGTTTATAAAGCTAACAGATTATTGTTAGAAAATGAAAAAGAATTAAAAATGAATAAACAATGAACTTAAAATCAATGAGTCTAAATATTTTATTAAACTGAGAGAAGCTTTAAAAGAAACTGATCTTTTAAAAAGAAATCTTTTAGAAAAAACTTTGAGATTAATGTTTTGAGTGAACGAGTCATATTAGCAGAATTTGAGACTAGCAAGCTAAAAACTACACTTGATAAATGGATGATATCAGGGATGAAACAGGAAGAACTATTTTTTAAGCAAAGGGGAGCTAGAATTGAAACAGGTATGGGATGTGGTGAAACTTCATATGTTTATCCTCTTCCTAGCACTTACTGTTACTCTCCTATGCCTCAACCTCATCCATATAATAATTTAATTGAAGATGCAGATACTAAAAGTTTACATGCAGGTTTAAGCAGCGTTAATCACAAAGAGGTTCGAGATAAATATGATTTTCCTGTAGGTTTGGGGCTCATTAAGCAAGGATCTGATCTGTAAAATGATAATTCCACCTCTAATGCTTCAAAACTAGTATCAGTTGTTTCCCGTAACTTCTTTAGCAAATTCAAGATAGGTAACATCCCTTCTTTCGTTCCTATCAAGTTTGTCAAAGAATGAACAACTATGGAATCGTCAAGCAATCAGAACTTAACAACACAAACTGACACAACAAGAGTCATCAACCAAGATCCATTGGAAGCTGACTTGTTTATACAAGACTGGACAAGCTCTAATGATGAATCAGAGATCATCAAGCCACCTGAAGTTATCAAGTGTCAAAAGCTTCCAACAGTTAAATCAAGACCTATCCGGATCTCATCCCAACCTGCTAAAGCAATCAGCAGTTCCTCTAAAACTCAGCAGAAGCACTCACCATCTTTATCTGCTATCCATCAAGCTTGTCACAAATCTACCTCAAAGTCTACCAAGTCACCAGTCATACAATAGGGTTCTTGGGAGAATGCTCAGATTTCATCTCCTCGAACATCACACTTCAAATCACAGCCCAGTTTGAAATCCATATCAACAAAACCTCAAAAGGTTCAATTTCCTACTATCGAAAAAAAAGAAGCTTCAAGGTTACCAACAAGCTGCAACAACCTCAAAGCAGGATCCATCCTCTCCTAATTACCAAGGGACTACAAAGAACCAAATTCGAGGCTTGTTTTACATGTTGAAAAGAAAGTCATGTGCTAAAGAAGTGCCCTCAGGTTCAAAGGCAAGTTCCAGACGATAAAGACAACGCGAGTTGCTTCTCGAGTTCAAAAGGTAAAAAGCACATATCTTTGAAGGTTTGGATAAAGAACAATCTATCCAAACCTTCTCATGTGAAGCCGGTTTCACATGATTCAAAGATGAAAAAGACCAATTTTTCAAAAATAAAATCTCTTCCTTCGGGTCTTAAAACAAAAATGATTTCCAAATTCAATTCTTTCAAATCAAAAGTAATTGAACCGAAACAAATTTGGAAAATAAAACAAGAGGTTAAGAAGATAAATGATTTTTCACGAGGGTGTGTTCTTAAGCAGGTTATGTACACCGATGAAGAAGAAACACCCAGTACTATGATGGTCTGGGTCCCCCTTTCCAATTAATCTATTAATGAATGCGTGAATAGTTCACGAGGACTGTTAGTAATTCGGTCTACTTACAGAGAATGTTCCACATTCAAATTTGATGTGGAACAAACAAGTTATGGTTTTGGTATCTTATCCACATTCTGGATCCTTATCTGCATTTTCACATCTCATTTCATAATCACTGCATTTCTTTTGATAGTTCATTTTTTATCCTTCGTTAGATAAAGTGGAAGACAATTTCTTTGGTTATTTTCTTTATAATAAGTATAGAATATGTACATAAATAAAATTCAGGGGGACAATACTATAACAGAAAAGAAAAAAAGATTTTTAATTTTATTAATTAGTTAGTTGCTTTAGGTTATAAAATAAAAAAACTGAGAACTTGATTTGGGATGACTAAGAAATGAAGTATGTCTTCTTAGTATGCTTATTTGCTTAACTTGTACTTTGTGTGAAATGATAGTAACTAATGTAGATGTCTGTATCACTTAAAATTCTAAAATCTGAATACGACAGTTTCATTATAGGATATGCTTATTAGGCTCAGCCTGAAAACAAAGTAAATATTGATTTTGTAGCCCAACTAAAGCTTTAGAACTAGGTGATAAGGATTATTCTCATGACATCTCGGCCTACACAAAGACACTAAGCCTTGTCGGAAATTGGTTGAGAGTTTCAAATCTCTGTTCTGATCCCCATAAAATGCAAAATCACCCTTACTCGAGCCCTGATTCGAGCACCTAGTTTGCAAAAACAAACTGCTTCTAGTTATGCTTATTAGAAAAGCCTCTGCTTTTGAGTCACTTGTGACTCTATCAAAATGTATATTAATTAACAATTTCTCGTGCTTATCTCCTTTGCTATGTGTGAACATTGACCTGGAGTGGTGGAACTTCTCTGTTATACATGAGTATAGACCTAAAGTTTCACAAGCACGCTTTGATGATCATCTCCTCTATTATACGTTAGTATAGACCCGGAGCTCTCATCATCTGTTTCCCAAATAAAGGCATAATGACTCTTAAATTAGGATCATTGTTGAAAACATAAAAGAAAATCAAGCAGAGTTAATCATATTACTCAATAAGCCCTGACGATGGGATAAGTTCTTTGCTGAATGTCTATGGGAACCAAATCACCTAAGCTTCTGTAATTGAATCTAAAACATGATAAAATCAGTTGCAGATCACTTGTTGAAAAGATAAGGCATGGGTTTGAATCGGGTAAATATACCAACAATCATTTTTGAACTGTCTTGGCTATCAAAAAAAATTAAAATTGTGATTAGACTCTGCATCAGTGTGATCTCACTAACTTGTCAATGGTTAATTATATCTTTGTGCTTTAGTATATCTTGAAAATGTGATATCATGATTAAATCAACTCTTGGTTCTCAAATTATTAACAAAAATATATGTATATATTATTTTTAGGTTAGAGTCTTATGATTAGATTTTATTAGTATTAAATTTCTTGTTTAGTTTTTCAAATTATTTTTCAAGTCTTCCATATTATGCTATTGAAACGATCTCATATTTTCATGCATTTCCCTGGAAATTGCACACATAAACGAACATGGTTTCACTAGTTTATATTTATAGATAAACACAGGTTTATTTGTATTGTTAAAATGATCTAAAGAGAAATGTGTAGAATGTGTTTGTGTTTGTGGTGCAGATTTTGCTACAAGTGATGGCCGATCATCAGTTGAGCATAGTCCCTGACCAGAGAACTTGTTCTTCAAGTTTGTAGAAGATACCAAGCTAGGATCCCTCCTCTTACATCTTCTGAAGCATTCAAGTATAGAGAGATGGAAAAGTTGTTCCTGGACATTCACAAAAGATGCACACGACAAAAAGGGGGAGCCTGTGAGATGAAAGATCTTCAGCAGCTGATCATCAATCTAGGGGGAGATTGAAGATTATTTTTTAGTTGACTTATCAGAGCTGAAGATGACACAAGGCGTTGATAATGATAGACTAAGGGGGAGTATTGTTGGGTCTGAAAAGGATAGTCTATATTATCAACACAGTCAAAGTCAACATAAGTTAACATCACGGTCAAAGTCATCGGAAAAGTCAAACAGATGCGTTCGAGACGAAGAATCGAGACGAGACGTTGAAGATATATTTGACTAGTTGTTTTACGGTTAGTAAATATATTTTGTGTCAACAAAATATATTTAATCTTGTTTTAGTCATTTTATGTTTTATTTGTATTTTCACTAATTAGTTTAAGTCTAGGGGCTTAATTGTCATTAGTGAATATTATATTCACTATAAATAGTTAAGTTGTAATTAGGTTTTGGGGAGCTTGAATGAGCCATTGATTGAGGGACTTCACTTATGTAATTTTTGTTGCAATCAATTCAGATCAAACAAGGGTTTATTGAGTGTTCATAAGGTGTTCATCATTGTTCATCCATATTTTATAGTGTTTGATCTATATTGTTCACAAATATCATTGATATTTGTGTTCTCAGTGAGATTTGTTTGAGTTTATTAATCAATTGCACTGTTATCTTAATCAAGAGGACCAACATTATTCTTGTTACAAAATCATGTGCTATAAGTGCTCTATGCACTAACAGGCCATTCAACATGTCTGCCTATGTGTTCAATGGCATGGTGTCTAACATTCAAGAAGGAAGAAGACATATGTTCCTTATGTACCCAAGATTCCTACAATGCCTTATCAATGAAGCATTTCCCCAACTGGTACCTGTAGAACCTGTAATGGACATCCTCCATTACAATGCCAAGTCCTATAAGTACATCAAGAAGAGGGATCCAAGGAATTTCTATAGTGGTACTTTCTTTCCCTTGCTTCCATGGATGTTAGATCAGATCAATCAACAAGAAGAGCAAGAAGATATAGCTCCAGCTGATGTGCAAGCTCATGAAGAAGAGGAACCAGCTGCTCTTGATCAATAACATGCTGATGAACATGCAGAAGAAGCATAAAATGAACGAAGGCCTGTGTCACCACATGTTGATGTAGATGGTGATCTTCATATAGGACCTTCTGTTCAAGAAGCTGAAATTGCTTCTCTATTCAGACTATCACCTATTCAGTCTCCATATATGTCTCCATCTTACTTTTCTTCACATCACACTTCTCTAACTGCTGCTAAATCTGTAAAGTCTGGTGAATCTACCAACTCTACAGATGACTCTGAATCATCTTTGGATGAGGAGGGTCACATCATGAGAATGTCAGTGAGACAAGCCCAATCCAAGGCAGGTCCTTCTGAAAGTTATGTAGAATCAGAAACTAACAAACATGATAAGAAAGAGGAAATGATCACTGAGCTGTTGCTGAAAGTTGAAAGGATGGAAAAGCTACTGAGTAGAAGATTTGGTATTATCCAAGATAGACTTCAAGAGTTAGATGGGAAAGAAATGGAGATCAAAGAACTCAAAGAGAGACATGAGGCTGAAAAGAACAAGAAAGAAAAAGAAATAGATGAACTCAAGGCTGTCCTCAATAAAGCTAAAGAAGAAATCAGCGGGCATGTTGATACCGTAACTCTGCAGACACTTGCCGTGGAAGAACAAGAAAGTTTGATTAAAATCCAATATGATCTCATTACTGATCTTAGATGAGAAAATGATACTTTACTGAAAAGGGTCTTAGAACTGAAACTTTTGATTAAGATAAAGGAGGAGCTAGCTGAGGAGCAAGATTCAAAAGGCGATGAACCAGAAACAGAAAAGGAAACAAGTCTAGCCATGGTTGTCTACTCAAGTGAACAATCTAAAGAAACCATTGAGCAAGACTCTGAGCTTAGAGATCTTATCAAAAAGCTTGACAACTATACTACTGGAGAGTTCATCACTGATGATGAGTTTTAGAAATTTGTAAGGGACCCAAGACCTCCAGCAGAACACATAGTGGTGATTCCTTAATCTTCAGTGCCTTTGGAGAGAGAGTTGAGTATGCAGATTGTTCCTACAGTCACCCTTTCTGAAGAGCAAAAAGAGCTCATTAGAAATCTATGTGAAGAGTTGAAAGAAAAAGAAGAAGCTGTTGAAAAGCAAGTAGAAGAACCAACACCAACAACAGGTGATACCTTTGTGCCATCCTCATGCATACCTTATGTACAAACCTACTCAAGGAAGAGAAAGTACATGTTTGAGAAGGCTAAGGGTAAACAGCTTATAGAGGAAGAGGAGCCTATTAAGAAGAAGCAAAAAGATGACACAAGGAGTTTAGCTGCAATAGCTGAATTTCTTATAGAGCATGAAAGGGCTGAGGCACAATTGAAGGAGATGGTTGATGTTATTGATTTGGAAGAAGGAGAAATAGAAGGAGGATACCAGGTTGATGAACCTGTTGTCAAAGACAGTCCAATGAAGGTGGAATCCTCAGTTGATGAGATGGTGGAAAAGGCACAGACTGATGATTTAATGATCAATGCAATGTTTCTGATCAATCACGGTTATGATGTTGATGAAGTGTTTGGCATGAATTATGAGTCAATGGTGGAAGAAGTAAGAAAAATGAATCAACTTCTTGATCACACTCATGTGACTGAATATGAAAGACAATCAGTCAAATCTCCCATCACATTCTCCACTCCATTCACAAGACAGTCTGAAGCTCCTCAAGCTCCATATCCTGATCCGTATACCATGATTGTTAGGGAAATCAAGGATTACCTCTCCAAAGAAGGATACAACAAAAGAAGATTGGGAAATATGAAGAGAAACTCTCTCAAAGCTGCAATCCTCCAAATGATCAATGAAAAGAAAGATAAGATGAAAAAGTTAGAAGAGGAGGATGTAAGGAGAATACCCAGATCTAGATTGTCTGCAAAAGATGTCCATCTCACAACCAAAGACCATGATGTCTTGGCACCCATCCTCAACAAAAATCCTGAGTGGTTTATTGAACCCTCTCAATTGAAATTTCAAGAGGGGTTGGCCACTTTAGAGATAATACAGGGTGTGTCTGCTCTAGAGGGAAAGGCTGATGTAAAGATCATAGCCTGGAAGTATGACAGTGACTGGAATATGTTCATGATCAAAAGGATCTCAGGGTTGGTTCAATTCTTCACAGAGTACTCTACTCTGGTGAACTCCCTGCAGATTCATGATCTCAAGGAACTAGCAGAACTTAAGCTCATCAATCATCATGCCATGCAAAGGGGATATGAGTTCGAAGTGATTCTAAAGATGTTCAAAATAACCAAGAACTTTAACCTATTAAAACCCATTTGCTTGAGGAAAGACAAAACTTTCCGAAATCCCCTAGACAAGAAAAGAAAAGCTAAGTGGACTGAAGAGTTGTATTTCCTGAAATGAATGTAAAACCAACTGAATCATTGAAGAGAAAGATGGTGGATGGCATCCATATTTCCATACCAATCTCAGATGTCTATTATGATGCAAGACTTATGAGATGGTAATTAAAAGGAAGTGGGGAGGAAAAAAGAGGGCCGAAATCTGTCTATTTAGTTGATATGAAGTGAGACTTCTTGATGAATCCTATATCCACTAGATCTTTTCTAGACACTTCAGAGAAATCAATAATAAGTTTGGAGAGGCTGACATGTATTTCTTCTTGAAGTGCATTAAAATTCTGAAGATGGCATATGACAGGATTAAGCACAAAAGAGAGCATAGAAAGAAGAAGAAGACTCCTCTTAACCTGGGAAGCATTGTAAAGCTTGAAGTGGATGCTGATGGATCTCTCCTGATTCATAGTGATGGGTTATCCACTGTTGGCGTGTTAGAACCTGTATCTCTGAGGAAGATGCCAATTAAAGCAGTTCATGCCATGAGTCAAATGAAGATTCATGTTTTGAGTAGAGACAGGATGAAAGAGGCCAGAGATTTTTCTAACATGATCAAGGCTATCTTGAATCCAGCTCTCCCAGACCTAGGTACAACTCCACTATCTCCAGTCTAAGCACATACAGAAGATCCCGCAGAATCTTCACAGCCTCATCCACTATCAAAACCTTGAAGTACTTAGGCTGTATAATCCTTAGGGGGGAGTATTATTGGACCCTGAAAGGATAATACATGCCAATTCAAGTGGTGGTTGATGGTTGTTCTGTTGGCAAAATCCCACACGTCCAAGAAGATATGCGGATGAAGAAAAGAAGACAAGTGTTACCTATCCGCATTTGTATATGAGATGACCAAAGAACAAATACTGACAAGTATTTGTTTTTTCGAATATACAAATGCGCACGAACATAACAAATGCGGTTAAGTATTTTGTTCTTCCGCATTAACTAATGCGGATACACAGAATGCTGACAAGTTTTTGTTCATCCGCATTTGTCAATGCTGATGACCAAGCACTTAATGCTGAAGACAATCAAGAAATGATGATGAAGCCCAAGGCATCCACATTAGTTAATACGGATGTTCAACCACAAATGCTGATGAAGACTTTTGTACTTCGACTAGTATGTTGATATAGTTATCAGGGTAGTTTAGTCTTTTTGTATAGGCTTTATGTCAGCCTATAAATAGAACAGAATATCCAGCATATGTAAGTTTTTTTCATTTGTAAGATACCTAGTACTCAAGTTACGAGGTTCTGTAATTGTCATTTCACTGTTTGAAAACCCTAACACCCACTGTAACTTGTTGTTCACCAATCAATATAGAAAGAATTTATGAGTATCTTTTCAGCATTCATTGTTCTTTGATTCTGAATTTCCGCTACTTAATCATTGACTTAATCATCATATTTGATCCTTGTTGAAGTCACATCAACTGAGAACTTAATTCTTCGACCCAGTTAGATCTAAGTTCATTTTGTGCAACCAAAGGCATTGCTCATCAATTCAGTGCAATTAGACATCCTCAACAAAATTGGGTAGCTGAAAGGAGTAATAGAACACTAATTGAAGCAGCATGAACAATGCAAGCAGATGCTAAATTGCCAATTACCTTTTGGGCAAAAGCAGTTAACACATCTTGCTTTGTACAAAATCTAACTTTGATTGTCAAAGAAAGCAACAGAACACCATATGAACTTCTTTTTCATAGAAAACCATACTTTGGATTTTTCAAGTCACTTAGTAGTCATGTATCAATATTAAACACCCGAGATCATTTTGGAAAGTTTGCTTCAAAGTCTGATGAGTGATTCTGTGTAGGTTATTCCTCTGTCTTAAAGGCTTTTAGAGTGTTTAATCCCAGACTAAACATCATCGATTAATCAACTAATGTTCAATTCAATGAACATTCCTTTTCTAAGTCAATAAATGGTCCCAACTAGTTGTTTGATATTGACTCATTTACTAGATCTTTTGATCAGTTCCACTTGTCAAATGCAGGTAACCGACAATCAGCTGGAACTTCTAGAATAGTAGAAAGAAGATATGATTTCCTATGATCCCTCCTACATCTGCTAATCAACTTGATGAAGATGTTCTATTGCAGCTGATCCTGTCAGACAAGTACCACAAAATCTGAGTGTTTCAATTGAGGCTGGTCCTATTTCACTTCCTACTCCTTGTAATGAACCATCAAATGAAGTGAGGAATCCAGAACTAGCTACAGTGCCAGTTGAAATTAAGAAAAATACAAATGACGATAGTCTTCAAAGTGCAGCAGATGCTGAAGTACAAATGGGTGAAGCCTTTGATTAGTTTCATCACACTCCAACATCACAACCTGAATGTGCCTTTTACCAAGATGAACTGAATGTGTTTAACCTTGTATCAATTGCTGGTGACTCCATTCAAACCACCAGGATACGTAAGGATCATCTAATGCCAAGCATCATTGGTGAACTAGATGAGCGGGTGACCAGAAGCAAGTCAAGTATTGCAAACATCCGTTTGTTTTCTTGCTTTCTATGTCAAACAGTACCCAAGAAAATAAAAGAGGCCCTTTAAGACAACAACTGGATCGAGGCAATACAGGAAGAGTTGCTCCAGTTTAAGAAACAAGAAGTAAGGCAACTAGTAGATCTTCCCGAAGGCCAATCCCTATCAGTAACAGATGGCTGTACAAAAACAAGATTGATGATGGGGGCATTGTCATCAGAAACAAAGAAAGATTGGTGGCACAGGAATATACTTAAGAAGAAGGAATAGATTATGATGCGGTGTTTTCTCCTGTAGCTATATTAGAAGCCATTATACTTTTCCTTGCATACTCTGCATCCATGAAATTCACACTGTACCAAATGGATGTCAAGTGTGCTTTTCTCTATGGTAAAATTTCTGAAAGAAGTGTATGTGAGTCAACCTCCAGGCTTTAAAGACCTGGATTTCCCTGACAGTGTATACAAGCTAGATAAAGCGTTGTATGGTCTATATCAAGCCCTACCAAAGTGGTATGAGACTCTATCATCCTTCCTTCTTACACACGGGTATAAGAGAAGAAAGATTGATCAGACTCTTTTTAGAAAAAGAAAAGTAAAAGAAATGTTGCTAGTCTAGATCTATGTGGATGATATCATTTTTGGCTCAATAAACAATCAACTCTTCAAGGATTTTGAAGACCTTATGCATTCCAAGTTCCAAATGAGTGCAATGGGGAACTCACTTTCTTCTTAGGGTTGCAAGTACAACAAACGGTAGATGGAATCTTCATCAATCAATCAAAATATATGGAAACCATGTTGAAGATATTTCATTTCACCGATTGTTAGTCCATTAGAACTACTGTTGATACAAAGATGAAGATAGGTCCAGATTCAGAAGGAAAATCAGTGGAGCAAACTTATTATCGATCTATGATTGGATCACTTATGTATCTAACAGCTAGTAGACCTGATATAATGTTTGGTGTATGTGTTTATGCCAGGTATCAAGCAGATCCCAAGGAATCTCATGTGATTACAATCAAGAGGATTTCAGATATCTGAAGGGCAAACCTGCACTTGGACTTTGGTATCTAAAGGAAGGAGATTTCAATCTCTATGCATATACAAGAGTGACTATGGGGGATGCAACTTCAATAGGAAGTTCACTTCTGGTGGTTGTCAATTTCTTGGTCCCAGACTGCTCTCCTGGTTGTGTAAGAAGCAGACAAACATGTCTGCTTTAATAGCAGAAGCTGAGTACATAGCAGCATCAGCCTGTTGCCCTTAAGTTCTCTAGATTCAAAACCAGATGCTTGACTATGGTTTTAACTTCTTGCACACACCAATTCATATTGA
>BJCO01366783.1:0-10341 GCA_018326465.1 Flaveria floridana | reverse complement strand
ACCGGGCCTCATCCTTTGCAGTAATGACGGAAGAACATTGGGTAGGCTTTTGAACAACTTGATATATAGAAGCGATAAATAGTTGTTTTGTGTACAAAATATGTAAATAGCGATCGAACGTTTTCAACCGAAAAAGGTGCACGATGTGGAATACTACACTTAAATCGTGTAAGCAAACTTTTCCCTTTGACGCAACAACGTAGACGAGACTATCAAGGTTATCAAAACGCATAATAACCAGTTTACCACAATTGTACATAAATCGCGCAACGCGCATCCCGGAATATAACTAGTTATATGAAAGAAAGAAAGAAATGATAATAGTGATTTTATTGATCTTTGCTTCTAATTTCTTCTTCTTAAAATTTGATGTAGAAAAGGGTTTTATGCACTTTTTATGATAAACAAGAAAGAAAAAAACAATCAAAATGATTTAGTTTATCTATGTAATCCGCCTATGTTAGTTAGACCATGTTAAATGCAACCATCAAGAGATCACTGTGAGTGAGGTTACGTGCTTAGGGTTATTTTCTACACTAGTACTCTGGTGTTTTTATGCATTGTCCTTAGGTATTCATGACGGTGATGAAGCTAATGGTTATTCATTTTGCGTGATTATCTAGTAACTAATGAAGATGAGTTTAGCACCACCCTTTTTGACCTATTGTTTGTTCATTAGGATATTAACTATTGCAACATTTGAGGCCACCCATGGAATAATGGTCCCATTCTTGAATTTCAGCTTTGTTGAGTAACAATCAACCTCACCATGCTACCGAACTAACTTAGACAAGATTCCACCATTGTCGTGACGCACATCACTATCCATAACAAGCTTGAGCCCTAAAACTTAACCCATGCTTATGTTTGAGCTCGTACTTATGTTTGCTACCCCAAGCCTCAAATTCACTTCTCAGTCAAATAGATGATTGATCTCAACTGAGTTAGAAAATCTCCTCTGAGATTATTTGAAACAACAGGGAGTAATTTGCAGCTAATTAAAAGGGCTAAATAGAGAGAAGATACTTAATAGTATCCACTCACTACTTACCTATGATTCTACAACTAGGTAGATGTGAAGGATCTGGAGGTCTAACAAACTTAACTTGCCCTATATCATTAAATAGTGAACCCATTCCATCAAACATTCCCTCTATCATTAAATAGTGAACCCATTCCATCAAACAATCACTCTTGGTACACTATCTTGTTTTATTTTGTAATACTCACCTCTATGTATCCAGGATACATATTTTCTATTTTTGAGACTTCGTGTTAAGATAACATCTTAGCCATCACTCCCAAAGATCATTTGTTTAGTTTAAAGCTAATAATACCTAAAAATTATTAAAGTCAATTGCAACTGATCTGGAGTAGCAATTAGTAGATCAACTAACTAATACGATTAAAGAAGTTAATGTTGAAGGCAAGACATAACGGACTATAACTTACAATTGAAGAAGTATTTTTGTTGGATCATATGAGGCTGGTGCAACCAAAACAACACATAGAAAATTTTGATGTATAACTGAAGTGGTCTTCCAAAGCTAAAACTGCTCTTCCGAAGACAAGTCGAAGATCTTCCGAAGCTCAAGTATGAAGAACTTCTGAAGGTAAAACTCAGTCTTCTGAGACTAAGTAGTTCTCCTTCCGAAGTGTACAAACTTAGAAGCTTCAAAACAAAGTCTTCCAAAGAATAGAGTCATGAAGACTTGTAGAAGAATCGGAAGAAGTTGATTCTTTTGAAGTATAAATGGCCTCGGAAGAACTTATTCTTCTAAAGCCATTTAGCTTCGGAAGAACCAACTATGAACCAGTGGACATAAGTATGGTCTGTCTGACATCCGCTGCAACTTCTGATATACTACATGCCGCTTTCCCACACCCATGTAGTGGACCATACTTTAATCCACTGTTCACCCATTCTTAGTTAGTACAGTTGCCATCTTATCAAGACTACCTAATCTAGGATAATATTTTATCTTATATGCTTTACTTCTAGCAATGTAGTATTTGTCTAGTTGTAAATTTCAGTTGGTTATTTAAGTGTAACTGGTTATAGATAGTAGTATATATAGTTTCACATTGTAACTCTGTAACTATGCTTGTAAGAGTCTTGTAATACTGAGTTGAGAAGTAATATATAGAAGTATCTTAAAAAAACTATCCTTATGTTCATTGTGTTTTCATGAACTTATTATATTACTTGTGAACTTAGTTAGAGATTCTACTTCATCAAACCAAGTGAAATTAAGTGAGTTTGTGAGATAAACTTGTGTTGTGAGACCAACACCGATCCTTGATTGTGAGACTAACCATCCCAAATCACCCTTGTTTCTTCACACTTACTCACTTCACTCAAATGGCTCTTAGCCAGAAGTTTTATGTGTCTGAGATGGGACTATGAACAAGGCCCATATCATTACTCCTGATGATTTTAGAGCCTGGTGCAAACATATTGAAGGCTTTATCAAGTATCAAGACAGTTGTATGTGGAGATCAGTTACTCACAATCCTTACAAACCAAAGGTGGAACCATCTTGTAATGGTGCAATGATAGAGAAGGCTATTGGAGACTACTATGATGAAGACTTAAAGAAGATGGACATCGACAACAAAGCTATGACTCTGTTTCTTATAGCCATACCAAACTCCATTATGGTAGACTTTCAGTAATGTGAGTCTGCCAAAGAACTATTTGATGCCTTGACATTGATGTACTCTGGTTCTACTGAATCCAAAGAGTCTAAGAAAGATGTGCTGAAGCAGAAGTTTAAGAACTTCACCTACATTATTTGTGAGACCTTGAGCTAACAATACTTCAGGTACATGGACTTGATCACCTCTCTTCAGTCTCTGGGAGTGTTTTTTGAGAAAAGAGACATAGTGAGAAAATTCATTAGTGCACTTTCTCATGAATGGACTTTTTACTGTGTCTCACTCAAGAGAACTAAGAATCTTAACACTCTAACTATGACTGAACTATACTAAATCCTTAATGGATATCGTATGGAGATGGAAACTCAGAAAGGCCATCAGATGAACTGACACTCAAACCTTCCAGTCAGTAATACTCTACATGTTGCTGAAGGTTCAAGAACTCCCCAGCCCCAGTTGTACACGAACTACCCCTAACAGCCATCATCCTCTTCTCGGCCTTATATCATATTTTCTAAGACACCCAGGTCTTAAAAGGCTCAATAAAATCCTTTCCAGGAGAGTTGTGCTTTTGTATCAGGAAATGAGCACTTTGTAGATTTTTAATTCTGTTTTGATGATCTTGAGTGTTTTAGCCCAGATGATGTGGAGTACATGGACATTGTCCAGCAAATGGCTCTCCTGATCTATAGAGCAAAGAAGTTCTTCAAAAGAACTGGAAGACAATTCCCTCAGAACCCAACTAATAGCAAATTTGAGTTTAACAAGTCAAAGGCCAAGTGCTATAACTGCAATCAACTTGGTCACTTTGCAAGGGAATGTAAGGCTCCTAGATCCAATCCTAGAGCAACTCAAGCCTCCCAACATCCTACTACCCCAAAAGCTGCAGCCAAACCCACTGAACAACAGATTGCAGTCGTTGCTCAAGAAGTTGATTGGAGCTTCATGGTGTAAGATGTCACTCCTTCTTAAGCTCTCATGGCTGGAACTAAAGACAGTAAGGTATATGAACATCTCTATATTCAAGTCTGTATTGCTAAAGTCAAATTGTATCAGGACTATACTATGGAAATTAAATCTGATATTGAGTCCTTAAACATATTAAAATATGATTTTAAGAGAGTAGAATCTGACTACAAGCTCAAAATTAAAGAGTTAGAGAATATTGTATCCTCTTTAAAACATGAACATTCAAACTACAAGGTTGAAATAAAAGATTTAGTTTCCAAGTTAACTCAGGCTCAAGCCCAGCTAGTAATAGCTATGGCTAAAGCAAAGAAGTATGCCATTGAAGGGCATAACTTCAACCCCATCATTGCATCATCCTCCTACTCAAAGGTGTGTTATCAAAACAAAAGTTGGTTGGGAACCAATGAAATTGCTCCACCATACTCTTATGTGTCTGTGATACAGCCAAGATGCGGTACTGAGGAGCAAGAGGTCCCAACTGCTGACCCACTACCCAATAAGCAGAAGAATGATGCAATAACGACAACTACCACAGGGAAGGATAAGGTAGAAAACCTCATCCCACCGCTGATGATCAACCCCTAACCACCAAAGCTAGAAAGAACAAAATCGGCGCAGCAAGAAAAACTGCTAAGAAGGTGGCTGAGTCAAAGTTGAAAATAGACCCAAGGCAAAAGGGTGTATTCATCTCAGCTGGATTCCAAGTGATTGGAAGTTCTGATTCAGGAAAAGCATGTAGTACCAGTACTCTTATCCAGCTAAAGGATTAGAAATTAAAGGGGAGGCTGTTGAAGGAGAAAAAGAAGTGCAAGAAACAATAGTCCTCATGCCCCATCAAGAATAACATGGAGTGCATAATCTGTGGTCTGCATAACCATATGGCTAAAGATTGTTACTATAATCTAGCAAGCAGATGGTTTCACATTTGGACTTTATCATATGGTCTAAGTGTTGAGGAAAGGAAAGCTTGTTTCTGAAGCCAAGTTGCTTTCGGAAGAAACTCATTCTTCTGAAAGGAAAATGGCTTCGAAAGATAAGCCAAAGAACAAACAAAGGAATCCTTTGAAACCTTCCGAAAAGAAGACTGTTTCAGAAGAAAAGGTAGTGACAACTTCTTCCGAGAAGAAAGAAGCCTTGAAAGCAAGTCATGTTGCTCAAGCCTCCTCAAACTCATCTATACTAATCAACCATAGGATGGAATGGAAGAACAAAAAAGATGATGCAGCCCAAACCTCTTCTTTACAAACCATAGTTGATCCCCCATGCATACATTTTGATTCAATTATCTCATCTACATTGGAAGAACACAAGACAAACAAAGCTTGGGTTTCCAATAGTAACTAATCATTTCATCTTATGTGTAGGAACATCCACATGATAAGAATGGAAATATATGGATTGTGAACAGTGGATGCTCCAGGCACATGACAGGGAACAGATCTCTCCAACAATAATTTGAATATTTTGATGGAGGTACTATTCAGTTTGGAGGTGAAGCCGGAGGATACATTTCTAGTAGAGGTAGTGTATCCAATAGTAAGTTAAATGTTAACAAAGTAAACTTTGTTAAACAGCTTGGACACAATCTCTTTAGTGTTTCTCAATTCTATGACCAAAAGCACCAAATGCCTTTCACAGAACATGAGTGCATTATCCTCAAACCTGGGATGATAATTCTTTAGAATTGGTGCTTCTTAGATCTCCCACGAGAGAGGATATGTACAAGCTGGATATAAACAATGCTTCCCCACTGGGTGAAGTATCATGCTTTCTTTCTAAAGCTAATAGTAATGAGTCAACTCTTTAGCATAAAAGAACGTGCCATGTTAATTTTAAAACCATGGACAAATTGGTTAAAAATAACTTGGTACATGATATGTCTAAAAAGGAGTTTTTCTGTAAAGATAATTATGTTACTTGTGTGAAAAGGAAGCAATACAAGTCTCTCTCAAATCCAAAGAGGTTAACTCTATCACCACCTCATTACACATATTGCACATGGATATTTTTGGTCCCACAAGTATAATGAGCATTGGAAGGAAATCATATTGCCTTGTGATTATTGATGATTTTACAAGATTTATATGGTATTCTTTTTAAGAACGAAAGATGAAACTGCTAAAACTTTAAAGTCTTTTATACTTAAAGTTGAAAATCAAATTGACCACAAGGTAAAAATCATTAGAAGTGATGAATCAGATTCTTGACTCATTATGTAACTCAAAAGGGATTGCCAGACAATACAGTACTCCTAGAACTCCTTAACAGAATGATGTTGCTGAGAGGAGGAACATGACACTTATTGAGGCTACAAGAACTATGTTAGTTGATTCAAAGTTGCCTCTAACATTCTTGGTACAGGAAGTCAGCACTGCATGTTATATGCTGAACATGGTTCTTATTGTTAAGCCCCATGGTAAGACCCCTTATGATCTATGAAACAAGAGGCCACCATTTATTGGCTTTCTTAGGTCCTTTGGCAGTCGGTGCACCATACTTAACACAAAATAAAATTTAGCAAAATTTGCTAAAAAGTCGGATGATGCTATCTTTGTTGGATATTCCTCAAATTCTATTGCTTATAGAGTATATAACATCAAAACCCAACAATTTGAGGAATCATCTAACATTGTTGTCAATGAGCACACTCCTTGTGTTAAGGAGATGGTCTTGATCATATCTTTAACTTAGAATTGTTTCCAAACTATTCTAAACCATCTCGTGAGAACGTTTCAGCTGGAATAAGAATTCAAAGTGACCTCTATGAAGATCAACTATTTGAGTTACCCAAACCTATTCCAATTTCTCCAAGAAGTCATGAAGATCAAGCTCCCACTATTGGAAGTCCTGAAAGCTTGAACATCTCAGGAAAAAATGGAGCTTCAACAAGTTGTCAGTCAACTGAGCCTCAACACTCATTACTGATAATCCAGCATTCAACACCAAGTTAATGAAGACAGTGATCTGGAGGAACAGGCAACTGTTGAAGCTGCTTCATAGCAAAATATCATTGATGTTGTCATACATTCGTCCAATCAGTCCTTACTGAATGATTGTGAGATATCAACTGGTGATGGTGTTAAAAACCCTGAGCAAAACTTCTCTAACTTGGATCTATCTATGCCACTATATATGATTCCTAGGCTTAGGATACACAACACTCATCCAGCTGAGAATATCGTTTGGGATGCCTCAGAAGGTGTGAAAACAAGAAGTTAGATCCACGATGGAAATTTCTGCTTGTACTCATGCTTTCTCTCAGATGAAACCAAAGAAGGTGGAAAAATCCCTCAAGGACAACAGTTAGGCTGAAGCAATGCAAGAGGATTTACTTCAGTTTAAGAGACAAAAGGTATGGAACCTGTGTCCATTACCACCTAGCTAAGTCCCTATTAGCACTAAGTGGGTGTTTAGAAACAAAAGAGATGATAGAGGTTTGATCATCAAGAACAAATCAAGACTTGTGGTTCAAGGATACACACAGGAGGAAAGCTTAGATTATACTGATGTCTTTGCACTTGTTGCAAGACTTGAGGCTGTGCGAATCTTCCTTGCATTTACAACATCCAAGAACTTCACAGTCTATCAACTTCATATCAAATGCGCATTTTTATGGGAATATCGATAGAGAAGTCTATGTGTGCCAGCCACCTGGATTTGAAGACCCACAACATGCTAACTATGTGTGCAAATTGGATAAAGCTCTCTATGGGTTACATCAAGCACTTAGCCTGTGGTCTGAGACACTGTCTCGGTTTCTTCTAAGGAATGGCTATACTAGAGGCACCATAGATAAGACATTGTTCATAAAGAAGTCAGGTAAGGACATGTAGCTTGTACTAGTCTATGTTGATGACATCACATTTGGTTCCTCAAATTACCAAATGTATAAAGACCTTAAAAGAATCATGAGAAAGAAATTTGATATGAGTTCTATAGGAAATATGGATTACTTCCTTAGGATTTAAGTAAAGCAGATGAAAGAAGGGTTTTTCATAAATAAATCTAAGTATGTCAAGGACGTCTTAGAAAGATTTAAGATGAAAGATTGTAAACCAGCCAAAACACCTATAACTGATTTAGAGGGGGGGGATACTGATCAACATCAGTACAGGACAATTATTGGATCTTTGATATCTCACTGCCAGTAGGCCTGATATCATGTTTGCAACTTGCATCTGTGCAAGATATAAGGCTGCTCCTAAGGTGTCACACCTAATTGATGTCAAGAGAATTCTTAGATACCTCAAAGGAGCTCCCAAACTGGGTCTTTGTTATCATAAGAATAAGAATTTCAATCTTTATGGTTACACTGAGTGTGATTATGATAGCTGCAACATTAACAAGAAATCCACATCAGGAGGATATCAATTTCTTGGTAGAAAGATCATCTCCTGGCAATGCAAGAAGCAATCATCCGTCTCTATATCAATTATTGAAGCTAAATACATTGCTTTTACAAGTTGTTGTGCTTAACTACTAGGGATTCAAAATCAGATGTTAGACTATGGTTTTAACTTCATGGAGAACCCTATCCACATAGACAACAAGAGTGCAATTTATATAACAAAAAATCTAGTAAAGCACTCCAAGACAAAGCATATTAACATCAGGTACCATTTCATTCGAGATATTCATGAGAAAAACTTAATCAATCTAGTCAAAGTCAATTCAAATAAACAATATGCTGACTTATTCACCAAAGCCTTTGATGAACAAAGATTTAAGTATTTAATCACAACTATTGGGATGATTAACTTGACTAGTCAATCTCTTTTGGGAAACCTTTTAAAATGTGTCTTGTCTATGTTGTCTTTATACAATCTATTTCCTGTAACAAAAACTTTTCCTATAAAATTTCTAAGTACGAATTCTTACGAAGAGAAATGTACCCTTAGAAGAGATCTTTATCTATCTTCCGAAGCCAAATTCCTCTACACTAGTATTATCTTCTGAAGAGTTTTTAGCCTCGAAAGAAAATTTGATCATAGATCAAATCCACTTCCGAAGCTTACTAACTTCATTTCTCAAAAGAACACTTTACTCTCAAAAGCAAACTTTTCTTTCAGGCATGGTTTGTCTTTGGAAGTAAAAGTGGCTTCGAAAGACAATACTGAGAAACACAAGTGTTTTCCCTAGGAAGTAACTTTACTCTCAGAAGATAATCTTTACTGTGTAACGGAAATCTTTGACCCCACTCTGTAAAAAGTAAGATTGTATTAATGATTGTCGGAGTATTTTAATTAGTTTATCTTACCGCCCTTTTCAAATTACAACCTAAACTGTCCTTTCATCTTATCGGTTTGACTTTTTACCCCTATTCAAAAACTTTCGACTCTCTTTCTTTACTTTCTTTACTTTCTTTACCACTGCAAAAGCCCATATTTCCATAATCTTCTCCATTCAATCTCTCAATTTCCTTTAATTAAACAGTACTTTCAGATCAATGGCCTTGAATCCCCAAAACAACCAAGTCATCATTCTTGATTCTTCAAGGGATGCTGATTTTGCCCCTATCATCCCATTTCAATCATAATCCGTATACTTTATTGCCCTTAATGTTAACCCCACCATCTACTCAAACCACATGGCTGAATTCTGGGCAAATGGTCAAAGTGAGATGATCAATGATGAAAGGGTCATCAGATCAAGGATCTGCAGATAGGAGATTATCATCAGTGAAACAAACATTAGGGAGCATATGCAATTCCATGATGAAGGAGCCCCCACTAAATTCCCCAAGTCAGATCTGGAGGATACCTACACTTAGATGGGATATGGAAGCGATATTAGCAAATCGACAGTATACAAGTTCAATTTCTCCTACAACTGGAAGTTTTTACTACACATTATCCTGCACAACCTATCCTGCACAACCTATCCAACAAGTCAGGGGATGGGATCAAATCCCGTATGATCTAGGCTGCCTAGTCCATGGGTTGGTAAAAGGCCTTTGCTTTAAATACTCAAGATTTATGATGAACAATCCAAGAGGTAATCTTACCAGGGATCCATTCTATATGTATCCCCAGTTCATTCAGCACATCATCAACTGTGAGTTTGACCAGGACAAACTTCAGTTTGCTCATGTCTTACTGGTTCCTCGCATAAGGTCGGTCATCTTTAAGACTCTAAAGAAGGTTTCCACCAACTTCACTGGAAGGTTTACTGATATTGTTTCAGGTATGCTTGATCCAATAGCTCCTCGTGACATTTCTATAGGCCTAGTAGGTGATGAATCCATAATAGACACCACCAATACAATGCCAATTACTTCTTCCCACCCAATCAAGTTCATATACAAAATACACCCCAAGCAAATTACTCTAATTGATCAAGTCCCCTTTCTTCAAACCAAAAAGGCTAGAGTTGAATCAAGGGTTCCCACTAAGCCAGAGGTCTAACCATCCTCCACCATTGAGCTCAATGTCAGTGTTAAGTCTACTCAGTATCAACCTGACGAGCCCACAAGCCAAGCCTTAAGCCCTCAGGGTGAGACTCAACACTCTCCTGAGTGACCAAAAAGGGACAACCACATCATTGCTCAACTACTGTTGCAGAGGAGCCTTTAGGTGCTAACCAAGGTCCCGGGTGTCACACACCCCGACCGATGGCGGAATCATCGAGGCGGACGAATGTGAATTGATTGTTCATAGCACAAGGTAATAAATACGTTGAAATAACATTTAATAACCATTTATTTATTGAATAATG
>BJCO01366782.1:0-17724 GCA_018326465.1 Flaveria floridana | reverse complement strand
TTATGACTCAATCGTGCGATTGACTCAATCACCTGGTTCAGTCGTGCGATTGGCCCATTCGCATGGTCCAGTCGTCCGACTGAATCAGGATTCTTAGTTAAACACATTCTTGAACCTTTAATGGTTCGGAACTATGTCTAACAACTGTAAACCTTTATAACATGGTCGTATATGCGTGTAACAATAAATAATATAAATAGATGTAACATTAAATAACCAACAAACATATATAGAAGAGATTCTCATTATATTGATCGAACATTACATAAGTGTTACAAGAAGAAGTTCTATTACATTTACTCTCACTAGACTAGAACTAGGGACATGTGTACCAATAGTATGGCATGTTGATAGTGTTTGGTCTAGGCAACTGACGGGTAAAATATCTCTATTAAACAACGTGTAACCTTACAAAGAAAGGTACAGTGTCTAATGGGGTGTTAAGTTTTGAAGATGTTAGTTTTGTTGAGTAACTAAAACATAATTTGTTAATTGTTTCTAAATTTATGACAAACAATAGTTAACACACTTCACTGATAAAGAATGTCTTATTCTAAAACCTGACTTTATAATCCTTGATGAGTGAATTTTATTAAGAACTCTGAGAGACAAAGACACATACTTAGTAGATATAAATGTCTCACATTCACTAGTGATAACGTCTTGTTTATTATGAAAAGCCTCGAGGAGCGATTCAATGCTATAGCATTGTCATCTTGCCCATGTAAACATTAAGAATATGAATAAGTTGGTTAGAGGAAATCATGTTGTAGGCCTACCATTGAAAAAATTTAAACTTAGTGAACATTGTCTGTCATGATACAAAGGCAAACAACATAAACTTCCTCATCATCCAGTTGCTCATACCGAAATTGAATCAATCCTTCTATTGTTACACATGGTTGGTCCGGTAAGTATTTTGAGTTTGGGATGTCATGCATATTGTTTGGTTATTACTAATGATTTTTTAGATTTACTTGGGTTTTCTTTTTAGCAACTAAGGATGACACGCCTCATTTGCTGATAAAGTTCATGAAACTTGTGGAAAATCAGACTGATAAAATCATGAAGTGTATCAGATGTGATAATGGAATAGAGTTTTGCAATCATATTCTGAATAAATTTTGTGATTCAAAGGGGATAGCGACAAAATACAGCTCTGCAGGAACTCCACAACAAAATAGGCTTGCTACGAAACAGAACTTTGATTGCAGCAACTAGAACAATGTTATCAACAGCCAAATTACCTTCATTCTTTTGGGATAAAGTTATTAACACTACATGTTATGTTCAAAATAATGTCTTAATCAAAAACAACAAAGCATGACTACATAGGAAATGATTTTTAAACATAAACCCAAAGTCAAATACTTTAATACATTTGGATGTTGTTGTACTTTATTGCACACTTCCGATACCAAATCCAAATTTGATTAAAAAGCTACATAGTGTTACTTTGTTGGATATTCAACTAACAAAGTAGCATATAGGGATTATAATACGAAGACAAAAAAATAATTGAGTCATTGATATAGATTCCCGGAGACCTCACAGTTGGACTATCATCGCATCATTACATATATATTACATAACTCATAAAACAGGCAGCGGAAGTAAGTTAACAAAAACCATTCAGTTCATTAAACATTCATTTCATTGATAAATATTATTGTAAAGCAATACAACATTGTTAAATTACAAAATCATCATTCATTTGCATTATAAAACAACAATATTATTCTATCTGAATGGATGCTAATCTTGTCCTTTCGAGTAGCCTCCCTGTGTGACATCCTCAGTAAAATTACCTGCCAACTAAAAATGCATAAAAGTCAACGTTGCTGAGTGAGTTCTAGTTTTAAAGTATTGAAATACATTTTATAGTTTATATAAGAAAATACTCTCTTAACAAAATACTTTCTTTACTTTCATACGTGAGCATTTATCGTACATACAACAAAAATATAACTTCATTCATCATTCGTTATATCACGTATTCGTTCGTTTCGTACTTTATCATTATCTCACATACTCGTTTTTTTCGTACTTTATAATTATCTTTCGTATTCGTTCGTTTCGTACTTTATCATTATCTTTCACTATTTCTAGATTCTGTCAAAACTTTACCCCCATCGTGGCCCGAAACCACCATTTCGGGCACAAAGCCTCATCATTTCCTTGCACAAACCCACTTTATATCTAGACACAAAGCCTCATTATTTCTGGGGTAAAATGAAAAGGATCCCGTTTCGTACTATGGATCAGTCACCAAGACTAATCCCCCTGTTTGTGAACCCTTATGGGTTAGCCAAAATCGCATGCTATAATACACACAGTTGAGCTGACAACTCTCATGAGTTGTGATCCTCCTTTCATTCTGCCTGCAAGCCTTTTCTTTCATTCGTTCTTTAGGTTTCACTTTCTTTATCATTAATCTTATCTCTTTCTTTAATGATAATACTTTACGTTTATGATTATAAACACACCATGTGAAGTCACACATCAATATATATAAGGAACATAAGAACAGCACATAACGATGCATAAAATAGGCACATATAAGCCTTAAGTCAAACTAGGGTCAAAACCCTAAAATTCTGATATTTCCAAAAATCTCGGAAAAATTCTAAGTCTTCTAGGCGTTTCAACACTATGCAGGCGCATGAGGCCTGTTTAGGCGCTTTACCACTATGCAGGCGCATGGACTTTATACTTAGGCAATTTCAGCCTAATTCTAGGCGTTTCTACTGTTCAGGCGCATGAGCCTTTACTTAGGCTCCTGAGCAAACATGTTGGGCGCATGAGCTCTATTGGGGCGCATGACCCCACACTTAGGCGTTTCAGCCTAATTTCTAGGCGCATGAACTACTACTCAGGCGCATGAGCCTATACTTAGGCGCTTGAGCAAACATCTTGGGCTTATGAGCATTATTAGGGCGCATGACCCCACACTTAGGCGTTTAAGCCTAATTTCTAGGCGCATGAACTACTGTTCAAGCGCATGGGGTACACTTAGTCATTCTAAGGTATAAAAGTGGGCACATGGGGTACTCTTTGGGCGCATCAGCCCTACTTAAACTTTTGAAGTCCATTTTCCCAGGCGCATGGCCCCTATTTGGGCGCATGACCTCAACATTTTCTAAGGCAAATTATTTAGGCGCATGAGCCCTGTTTGGGTACATGAGTACCTACTTACATGTTTCTAAGTTTTTTTTTCAACCCCAAACATCATTATAACATGTTCTAAGCATGTTACACCTAATCTAAACCTCAAACAAGCATTTACAACCATAAAACATCAACATACAAACATAAATACATACGGTTATATACATAACAGTTGTAAAATCTTTTATACATGCATTTTTAGCCTCAAAAGGTTGTAAAACAAGTAAAATCGGGGTCTAGAACTCACCTAGGCTGCTTCCAAGTTTAACTCCTTGAACTTCGAACTTTCAAAGGTTTCTAACACCTAGACATGTCAAAACACATAACCCGAACATATATACACACATAAGAACATGTAGAATTCGGTTACATGGTCAAAAATTCATAAAAACCGAATCAAAAATTCACTTACGAAAGCCAAAATTAGCTATTTCTCTCTCTAGAACCGAAGAACATACTGATCTTCTTCTTCTTCTTCTCCTTTTCAGTCGACAAAAGTAGATGGGATGGTATATATAGGTGGCCATACTTTAAATATTATTATAATATTTGACTTTGTACTTATTTACACTTAGCCCCCTTCCACTTTCTTTTCTTTTCTTTTCTTACAAGATGCATTTCTTTTCCTTTTTCTTATTTCCTTTCTTTCTTTTATTTTAGATAAAATTTTCGGGTGTTACAAGTCCACCCCCCCTTGAAGAGGTTTCATCCCTGAAACCCGTCACCCTTCGAATAACTGTGGGTAATGCTGTCTCATCTCTTCTTCTGTCTCCCACGTAAACTCCGAACTCTTTTGCTGTTTCCACTGCACACGCACTAGTGGAACCACTTTATTCCTAAGTCTCTTCTCTTTTCGATCAATGATTGACACTGGTTGCTCTAAATAATTGAGTCGTTCATCTACTTCAATGTCTTCCAGTGCTACAATCATGTCTTCATCGACTAAACACTTACTCAGATGAGATACATGGAATGTCGGATGGATTCTACTCAACTCACAGGCAATTCTAATCGATAGGCCACCTCTCCTACACGTTCGATGATTCGAAAAGGTCCTATGTATCTCAGGCTAAGCTTACCCTATTTCCTAAACTGGATGATTCCCTTCCAAGGTGAGACCTTCAACATGACTCTATCCCCCACGTTGAACTCAATCGGTCTTTGCCTTTTATCAGCATATGATTTATGTCTATCCTTCGCCACCTTCATAAAAGCTTTGATCCTTTCTAACTTTTCAGTCGTAGCCTCGACTACCTCGATACCTCCTAACTCCTTCTGCCTAATGTCTCCCTAACATACACACTTCTACACCTTCTACCATATAGCATCTCATAAGGAGGCATACCAATGCTGGCATGATAACTATTGTTTTATGAGAATTTAGCTAATGGTAAGTGATCGTCCCAATTTCCTCCAAAGTCGATCACGCATGCTCGAAGCATATCCTCGAGCGTTTGAGTCGTCCTTTCAGACTGACCATCCGTCTGAGGATAATAAGCTATGCTAATGTGTATACTCATCCCCATCGTATCATGAAATCTTTTCGAAAACTTTAATATGAATCGGGTGTCACGATCCGACATGATAGACACCTGCACACCATGAAGAGCTACAATCTTCTTGATAAACAGATCCGCCAATGTCTTGGATGAATATGTCTCGTGGATCGTTAAGAAGTGAGCACTATTTGTTAGACGATCAACTATCACCCAAATGGTATCGTACCCCCGCCGTGCGGGGTAACTTCATTATGAAGTCAATGGTGATATGTTCCCACTTCCACTTGGGTATATGCAACAGTTGGATCTTCCCGTATGGCTTTTGGTGTTCTACCTTCACTTGCAAACAAGTAAGGAACTTACTCACATACTCCACTACATCACGCTTCATACCCGGCCACCAATAATTCTTCTTCATGTCCTGGTACATCTTCATGGCACCGGGATGAATCAAGTATCGAGTTTTGTGAGTCTCATCCATAATCCGCCTTCGTAGGTCTCCATAACGAGGGATCCACATTCGTCCATTTTGGGTTCTAACTCCGTGGGTATTTTCTCCTAATTCTGTGACTAGACCTTTCATTTTTTAGGAGTTAAGGAGATCTTCTTTCAATGCCTCTTCTTGAAATTCTTTCACCTGTGTCATCATATCAGCAGTCATAACCAACTGATAATCCTTCACCCGAATCGACCCAGGTCTCTCCTTTCAGCTAAGGGCATCATCACAACGTTGGCCTTACCCGGATGATATTGGATCTCATAGTCATAATCCTTGATGAGCTCTAACCATCTCCTCTACCTCATGTTGAGATCCTTCTACTCAAAGAAATACTTCAAGCTCTTATAGTCGGTGAAGATGGCGCACTTCGTCCCCTATAAGTAGTGCCTCCAAATCTTTAACGAGAAAACCACCGCTACAAGCTCTAAGTCATGGGTAGGGTAGTTGACTTCATGGGTTTTCAGCTGTCATGACGCATAGGGAATTACCCTTCCTTGTTGCATCAACGCAACCCAATCCCGAATAGGAAGCATCCGAATAAACCAGTAAGTCTTCACTCTCTTCAGGTAATCTTAGGACAAGAGCTTGAGTCAATCTCGTCTTCAACTCCTCAAAAGCATCCTCCTGTTTCCGACCCCACATAAACTTCATAGCTTTGCGGGTTAATTTGATCAAAGTGAGGCTATCTTGGAAAAGTATTGGATGAATCTCCTGTAATAACCCGGCAAATCCAAGAAACTACGGATCTCGGATGGCGTCTTTGGAGACTTCCATTGCATCACGGCCTCAACCTTTGCTGGGTCCACCATGATCCCCTCAGCATTAACAACATGACCCAAAAACTGAACCTCACGCAACCAGAAAGCAGACTTAGAGAACTTAGCATACAAATTCTCTCTTCCAAGTGTCTCTAACACCCCGCATACGTGGCCAGCATGTTCCTCCTTACTTCTCGAAAAAATCAGGATATCATTAATAAACACAATCACTGATTTATTTAACATTGCTCGACACACTCGGTTCATCAAATCCATAAAGGCAGCTGGCGTGTTCATTAGACCAAAAGACAAACGAGAAATTTCTAGTGTCCATAACATGTGCGAAAAGCTGTCTTAGGGATATCTGCTCCTTTACCTTCAACTGATGGTAACCAGATTGAAGATCTATCATTGAGAACCAACTGGCACCTTACAGCTGATCAAACAAGTCATCAATCCTTGGTAGAGGATATCGGTTCTTCACAGTTAACCTGTTCAACTCCTAGTAGTCAATGCACATGCACATACTACCGTCTTTCTTTTTCACGAATAAGACCAGAGCACCCCATGGAGAGATACTCGGTCGAATGAACCCTTTATCCATCAACTCCTGCAGTTGATCCATTAAGTCCTTCATCTTCGTAGGACCTAATCGATATGGTGCTTTGGTAGCGGGTTAAGCATCGGGTATCAAATCAATCTGAAACTCAATCTCGCGATCTGGTGGCACACCAGGCAAGTCTTCTGGGAACACGTCCGAAAAAGTCACGCACAACCAGCACATCAGAAAATTGTGGTATTGATGCATCCACAACTTTCACGTAGGCCAAGTAGGCACTGCATCCACGTCTCATGTACTTCCCTGCCATCGCCATCGAAATTACCTTCGGATCCGTAGTAATGCGATCACCGTAGACTATCACCGAAATTTCATCGGGCACAATTAATCAAATCATCTTTTTACGACACACGTTGTTTGCCTCATAGATCGCTAACCAATCCATTCATATTTCTACATCGAATCCGCCTAGGGGCATCACATGTAATTTAGCAGAAAACCTATGACCTTCTAGTTCTATGGCATAGTCCTCTATCATATCAGTAATTCTAGTAGACTTACCAATAGCAGTTTCTACATCAAAACGTTCTTTGATTCTTCTACTACTAACAAATAATTTATCATATAAGACAGTAGAAATGAAACTCCTGCTAGAACCAGAATCAAATAACATAGAGGCACATATTTGGTTTACTAGAAACATACCTGACACAATATTAGGGTCTACTCTAGCCTCCTCTGTGGTCATCGTGAAGGCTCTAGCACTTGCCCTCTGTCCTCCTTCTGCCGACTTTTTCATCATCCTAGAACCCTCGGCCCGTGGCTTCTTGCAGTCCCTACTCACATGGCCTTCCTTGCCACAGTTATAACACTGTATAACTCCGCACATCTTTGCCACATGACCGGGCTTCCCATACTTAAAGCACACATTCTCTCCCCACCTACATTCTCCCGTATGCTCCCTTCCACATATACCATACCTCTTCATTCCCGAGCCTGCTGTAATCGCTCGTCGATCACTAACCCTTGCCTTCTTGCTGTTTGGGGTGAAACCTCCACACCCAAACCTTTTCCGCCCCAGCTTTTGTCTCCACCACCCGTCTTCTTCAACTCCACCACCACCAACTCCTCTCTTTCATCATACAGTCTACCCGCCAGGTCTACTATCGACCGAAAGTTGCCCGGTCGGGTAGCAATCAGATGCCTTCGGATGTCCGCTAGCAATCCTTGGATGTACTTTTTGATCTTCTTGTACACCGACAATACCTGATCCAGCACCAACCTTCCAATCTCATTAAACTTGGTGGTGTATTGCTGGTGTGTCATGGTGCCCGCCTCTAGCTGTTGAAACTTCCACTCTATTTTGTCCAACTCCTGGTGAGGACAAAACTCCTCAATCACCAACTTCTTCAGTTATGGCCACCTCATATTTCTAATGGCCTTGCTACCCTCGGTCTGGACAATGTTGTCCCACCAGCAAAGGCTGATTCCACAAACAAGTGGGTAGCAAACTTCACCTTCTGATCTTTTTAGCACTCGCTGATATCAAGCACCGCCTCCATCTCCCTCACCCAGCGGTGAGCAGCAGTAAACGTTGGGGGCTTGCACCTCTGAAATGCCCCATAGTTACAGCCCCGTGCAGTTTCCTGCGCCGCTTCCTCCTCCTCATCACTCGATACAACCGTCTCGGTCTCCAATCGTTCCCTTTCTTCCCTTCCTGTGGTCCTTCTCCTCTCTTTTTCTCATCCTCCCTTACAACCTTAATAACTTCGGTCACCACAGATGGCATAATCTTCTGCATGACTTGGTGCACTTCCTCTACTACCGCCTCTTTTACCGAGGCCCTTATGTTCGCACTCTCATCACCACCTTCCTGGTGATGGATCACGGGCTCTTCACGGGACCTCTCAGTAGTCTTAGCCTTGTTTCTCGTAACCCGCGGTTCAGCACCACGTTCACCGTGTACTCCACCCCTAGAGGCCTTAGATGACCTAGATCCAGCCATTCTCTAATAACTATAAGATTCAAATACTAACACGGTCATTAAAGTTAATAGCTCAGTTTATATTAAATATAGTAAGTCACTAATTACAGTGGCCAGTTATGATTAGCCACTTACTTTACTCTTCACACCCCAAGCTTTTCCTATCCTGACTACATCAGTACCGAAATCTAATATAAGCACATAATCAAATAGCACATGCATATAACTCCAATTAACTTCGAGAAAAGAATTACCTGATGGCACGTAGCTACTCGGGCTGGCATCCCTTTTCTTTTAGTCCCATTCTTAGTTTAAAATTAGGTTTTTGAAAATATTTTACCCAATTCACTTAAAATTTAGCTCTGATACCAACTTGTAAGGCTCCGTTCCCGGAGACCTCATAATTGGACAATCATCGTATCATTACATATATATTACATAATTTATAAAATAAGCAGCGGAAGTAAGTTAACAAAAACCATTCATTTCATTGATAAATACTGTTGTTAAGCAATACAACGTTATTAAATTACAAAAGGATCGTTCATTTGCATTACAAAACAACAATATTATTCTAGGTGAATGGATGCCAATCTTGCCCTACCGATAGCCTCCCCTTGTGCCATCCTCAACAAAATTACCTGCCAACTGGAAATTCGTAAAAGTCAACAACAGTGAGTTCTAGTTTTAAAGTATTGAAATACTTTTTAGAGTTTATATAAGAAAATACTCTCTTAACAAAATACTTTCTTTAATTTCGTAAGTGAGCATTTATCGTACATACAACAAAAATATAACTTTATTCATCATTCATTATCTCACGTATTTTTTCATTTCGCACTTTATCATTATCTCACATACTCGTTCATTTCGTATTTTATCATTATCTTTCGTATTCGTTCCTTTCGTACTTTATCATTATCTTTCACTGTTTCTAGATCATGTCAAAACTTTACCCCATCGTGACCCGAAGCCACCATTTCGGCCACAAAGCCTCATTATTTCTTTGCACAAAGCCATTTTATATCTAGACACAAAGCCTCATCATTTCTACGGTAAAGTGACAAGGATCTCGTTTCATACTATGGATCAGTCACCAAGACTGATCCCCCTGTGTGTGAACCCTCATGGGTTAGCCAAAATTGCACGCTATAATCCACACAGCTGAGCTCACAACTCTCATGAGTAGTGATCCTCCTTTAATTCTGCTTGCAAGCCTTTTCTTTCATTCGTTCTTTATGTTTCATTGTCTTTATCATTAATCTTATCTCTTTTTTTAATGATAATTCTTTACATTTACGGTTATAAACACACTACATAAAATCACATATCAATATATATAACGAACATAAGAACAGAAGATAACCATGCATAAAATAGGCACATATAAGCCTTAAGTCAAACTATGGTCAAAACACTAAAATTCTGATCTTTCCAAAAATCTCAGAAAAATTCTAAGTGTTCTAGGAGTTTCAACACTATGCAGGATCATGAGGCCTGTTTAGACGCTTTACCACTATGAAGGCGCATGGGCCATGTTTGTGCGCATGACCTCACATAACATTTTCTAAGGCAAATTATCTAGGTGTATGGTCCCTGTTTGGGCGCATGAGCACCTACTTACATGTTTCTAAGTTGTTTTTCAACCCCAAACATCATTAAAACCTGTTCTAAGCTTGTTACACCCAATCTAAACCTTAAACAAGCATTTACAACCATAAAACATCAACATACCATCATAAATACATATAGTTATATACATAACAGTTGTAAAATCTTTTGTACATGTATGTTCAGCCTCAAAAGGTTGTAAAACAAGTAAAAGATGGGGTCTAGAACTCACCTAGGTTGCTTCCTAGTTCAACTCCTTTAACTTTGAACTTTCAAAGGTTTCTAACACCTAGACATGTCAAAACACATAACCCGAACACATATACACACATAAGAACATGTAGAATTCAGTTACATAGTCAAAAATCTAAAAAAACGGAACCAATTATACAAAAATTCACTTACCATGGCCAGAATCAGCTACTTCTCTCTCTACAACCGAAGAACACACTGATCTTCTTCTTCTTCTTCTCCTTTTCCAGTCGACAAAAGTAGACGAGATGGTATATATGGGCGGCCATACTTCAAATATTATTATATTATTTGACTTTGTACTTGTTTACACTTAGCCTCCTTTCACTTTGTTTTCTTTTCTTTTCTTACAAGATGCTCTTCTTTTCCTTTTTATAATTTCCTTTTTTTCTTTTATTTTAGATAAAATTTTTGGGTGTTGCAGATTGGGATGAATATAACAAAATAGATGCATGCTCTGCTTCTTCTTGGGTATACGATTATGCTTCATTGTTTGAATTTTTTAATTGATCTTTTGTTATGTCTGAAACTGCTTAACCTTTGACATCATCAATTCAATATGCATTATCTTATGATGTTGGATCTATTTCATCTTTGACTACAGGAAAATTTTCAGTCATACCTTTTTCTTCTAATATATCAGTTGTTTTATTTGTTCAACCATTAGTTTCTGAACCTGAATTAACTCCGATTGATCCAGTAGTTAAACAAGCTGCATAAGTTTCTGAATCAAGTTCTTCTTCTACACAAGATGTTCTAATTGACACAATTCAAGTTCCATTTGAAGATTTATCTGTCAATAATGATGTCACTTAAGAGAAACATATTGTTTATCAACATGAAGGAGGAACTACTGTTGAAGAACCTGTTGGTCATATGTCTAATTTAGACAAAGTTATTTCTGAAGATCTCATTCCTCCTTTTAGAATACATGAAGATCATCCAACAGAAGCAATCATTGGTCCATTATTATAAGGTGTTCACACTCAAAGTCAATCCAGAGCAATCACTACATGCTTATGTACATGCTTTATTTCTCAAATAGTGCCAAAGAACATTGAGATGGCTTTGAAAGAAAACAATTTGGTTGAGGCCATGCAAGACGAGCTGATGCAATTCAAGAAATTAAATGTTTGGAATCTTTATGAACATATAAATGATAAGCTTTTGATCTGAACAAAACAGATATTTAGAAACAAAACGGATGAGAAGGGTGTTATTGTTCGTAACAAGGCAAGACTTGTTGTTCAAAGGTTCTATTAAGTTGAATATGAGAAAGTATATACTCTACTTGCAAGACTTAAAGCTGTACAAATTTTTTGGCTTAGGCTTCATAAATGAACTTCAAAGTTTTTTAGATGGATGTCAAAACTACATTTTGTATGGACAAATGAAAGAGGAAACCTATGATTATCAACCGTCTAATTTTGAGGATCCAGATAATCCTAACTATGTTTACAAGTTAGACAAAGCACTCTATGGATTATATCAAACACCTCGTGCTTGGTATGCCACACTCACTGAACATTTGCTTGTAAATGGCTATACAAGGGGTGCTACTGATCAAACGTTGTTCTTAGACTGTTGACGACCTCATTCTTGTCCAAATCTATGTTGTTGACATTATTTTTGGATATACTAATGAATACTTGTGCAAGGAATTATAAGCAGTGATAAAGAAGTTTAACATGAGCTATCTTGGAGAAATTTCATTTTTATTAGGTATTCAAGTTAAACAAGATGACAAGGGTATTTTGATACATCAAGAAAAGTATTTTCACAGTATTCTAAATATGTATAAATTTCAAGATTCCAAGATTGTACCAACTCTGATGTCTTCTCGTCCTACTTTAACTCCTAATGTCATGGGTGAATATGTTGATCAACATTTGTATCAATCAATGATTGGATTCTTGATGTATCTCACTACTAGCAGACCTGGCATTATGTTTTATGTCCGTCAGTGTGCACGATATCAAGGTAATCCAAAAGATTCTTACATGAGAGCTGTCAAGTGGATTTTCAAGTATCTCAAGGGCCAACTGAAACTTGGACTTTGGTATCCTAGAAATTCTGAATTTAATTAATATCATTCTACTGATAGTGTTTATGATGGATGTAATTTGGACAAGAAATCAACAACAGGTGGATTTTAATTTCTTAGGAATTGGTTGATTTCATGGCCATGCAAAAAATAGCATAATGTTTCCATATCTACTGCAGAAGCAAAATATGTGGTTGCATCAAGCTGTTGTTCCTAAATCGTTTGGATTCAAAAACAACTTATTGACTATGGTATTAACATTTACAACACCAAAATCTGGTGGGATAACTCTATAGTGTTAAACATAGTGAAAAATCCTATTGAACACTCAAAAACAAAACATATTGATATCTGATTGCATTTTATCCATGATTGTTTTGATTAAGAGCTTGTTTATCCTGAATAGGTCAAATCAAGGGAAAGCATTGTTTATTTGTTTACCAACGCGTTTGATCATTCTCGATTCTACTTTCTAGTTTAATCTCTAGGAATGATTAACTTTGATTAATGTTAACCATACACCCTCTTCAAAAGTATTTTTCTATCATTTTTTATAAAATTTTGAATTTTCTTAATAGATAATCACAATTTTAGGGGGAGAAAATATGAAAATTTATCGATAAAGATTTGGGTCTTTGGGGGACTAAAGTTGAAAAATGAATTTTCAAGGTTAAATAGGAAATAATAGTATATTTCTTGATTTTGATATATTGCATACTAAAGCTTTAAAAGGAAATGACTTGGATTGTGTTTGATATGTTGATAGGCTCGACTTCCAAGAATAAAAAACACTATGATCTATAATGCACTGAAATTAAATTCTCTATGACTGAAGTGGGTTACGTATCAAGCTTTGTGGTAACGCAGATTCCATGCTCAAACAAACTGAGATTTACAATCTAGTCATACTCAAGCTAGGTACTTTCTAATTCAGTAGTTTCTATGGGTGTTCCATGCAGGATCAATGTTTGTCTCTCAACATAATATTTTACTCACAAACTCACTAAGTCTCACTTGTTTGATGATGTAGAATCACTAGCTAAGTTGATGATAATATACTAAGTTAATGAACACAAGAATTGGTTTTTCAAGATACTTGTATATATTACTTCTCAACTCAGTATTACAAGACTCTTACAAAGAGAAACTATATATACTACTATCTACAGACATTTATACTTACAAAACCAGCTGGAACTTACATCTAAACAAATACTACATTATTAGAGTTAAGGTTTTTAAGATAAAATACTATCCTAGATTAGGTAGTAATGACATGTTCATGACTTAACTTTTGTTACTAACTAAAGTTTGTAACTTTACTAACTAAAAAAGGTGAACAATAGAATAAAGTATGGTCAACTATATGGGTGTAGGAAAATGTCATGCAGCATATCAGAGTTGGCAGCATATGTCAGTCTGACCATACTTATGTCCATTAGTTCATAATAAGTTCTTTTAAAGGTTAAATGGTTTTGGAAGAATAAGTTATTCTGAAACCAATTACACTAAATAAGAGATAACTTCTTCCGAGACTTGTGCTTGTCTTCATGACTTTTGTTCTTCGGAAGACTTTTTATTGAATCTTCTAAGTGTTTTCTTCAGAAGGAGAACTACTTAGTCTTAGAAGACTGAGTTCTTCCTTTGGAAGTTCTTCATCCTTATGCTTTGAAAGATCTTTATCATAGATTCGGACGTGCATCTTTGTCTTTGGATATCTTTGTTCAGTTGCACTCAAAATCTTCTAAGTGTAGTTTTGGTTGCACCAGCCTCGTTTGATCCAACAAACTCCCCCTAGGCTGATGCTACCAAAACTTCACTCCCTTCTCTTTAGCAGGATCGATACTAGTCTCTCAACACTTAGTGTTTCTCATAAACTCGATAAATATCACTCATTTGATGAATGCAGAATCAAGAACTTAGTTGATAATAATATAATAAGTAAAGAACACAAGAAATAGTTTTCAAGATACTTGTATATATTATCTCTCAACTATGTATTACAAGACTCATGCAGAAGTATGGATACTAAGTTACAATGAGTGACTATATATACTACTATCTACAACTTGTTATACGTAGATAAAATGCTAGGACTTAGTACTAAACAAATACTACATTGGTAGAGGTAAGTTATCTTAGATAAAGTATTATTTAAGATAAGGTAGTCTTGATAGGTCCATGACTTAACTTTTGGTCACCTACTAAAGGTGGCCACTGTACCAACTAAGGAATGGTGAAGAGTGAATAAAAGTAAGGTCAACCACATGAACGTTAAAAGCATCTTGCAGTGAATTAGAGTAGGCAGCAAGTGTCAGTTGGACCATACTTTGTCCACTGGTTCATACTATGATTCTTCCAAAGGTAAAATGGCTTCGGAAGAGTAAGTTCTTCGGAGGCTTTGTCTTCGGAAGACTTTGTCTTCTAAGTGTTTACTTCGGAAGGAGGTCTTCTAAGTCTTGGAAGACTGAGTTCATCCTTCAGAAGTTCTTCGGAAGATTATTGTGTAAGCTTCGGAAGTTGCAGCATTGCATTTGCAAGACTTCACTTAGTTGTACAGATTTCTTCTAAGTGTTGTTTTGGTTGCACCAGCTTCAATAGATCCAATAAACTCCCCCTAGGCCGATGCTACCAAAACCACACTTCCTTCGTTAACTTTTAACTCCTATTCAGTTCTTGTCTTTTGTTTAATTTGGCAAGATAAAGGCTGTCAATATGTCTTCTGATGTGAGCAGCTATTATGGAGTTAGAGGTATTGGTGAATGGTCTCTCTTCTAACTCAGCAATATCAAAGCTACTTAGGTGTAGCAGAGATGAGGCATTGAACCTGTTTACCTCTCCATTCTCCCTTTCCACAATGAAGTTGTAAGAAGGTTCATCAAACCTCCACTAGATAATTTTCTTTCTAGGAATAAGGGGCAAGTTTGGCAGTCTATCCCCATTCCTATTGTCCAGTAGGATCACCAATCTTCTTCTTAGCTTCTCCTCTTCTTCATTTAATGAATTAGAGTCTAAGGCTAAGAGATTGAGTGATTGGTGTAGAGTCTCTCAGGGTAGATCAAGGAAGGCATCTCTTTTGAGGGAGCATGAGGATCCATCAATGTATTTTAATACAATGAATCCGTCCTCACATGAGATACTACTCATAGTTGAGCAGTTGATGAGTCTCCTTTTGATCTCCCTAATCTCTTCTAAGGTTAGAGTTTTAGATAGTTCAGAGGATGGTTTGGGTATTGATTGGGTTTTGGGTTGTGTTTTGGGTTGTAGGATGTGTAGTGGTGGTGGTTGTTGAGAGGCAAAGGAAGATGGCATGGGTAAGGTGGATGGTGTAGGTTCAGGGGTGTATGGTTTAGTAATGGGTTCGGTTTTGATAGGGAAAGAAAAGGGTATAGGTTCAGTTGTTTTTCAGTTGTTGTTGGTTATGGTTTGGGTGTTGGTTTGGGTTCCATCCTCTTTATCTCCTGAGATACCTCCTTCCTTCTTCTTAAGCGAATGTCAGCTTTAATATCACTGACATGTCTCTATAGGGTCTTCTCTGACATTGGCCTAACTTGCCCACCAGTGAAGCCATGTGCCCGAAGATAGGCTTTCATCCAGGCTTTATCTCCCTGTTTCTTAGCAGTTGCAAGCTTGGCCTCCTCCTCCTCCTTCTTTCTCTCTTTTACCTTCTGCCTTGCAGCTCTCTTTCTTTCCTTATTGATTTGATCATGTTCTCTGTTTACCAGAAGCAGGATCATCTCATTCTCATGAGGACTCAGCTCCTCCTGAGAATAACCTCTTGAGCACAAGAAGGCTATCCTCTCCATCCTCTTCTTCAGTTCAACCTCTTCCTTCATCTTCTTTGCCTTCTCCTCTTTAGTTAACGTTGCTGCATTCTCCTTTTCTATTTGAAGCAAGGTTGCTTCTTCCCACTTTACAAGCTCATCAAGTGAGAGTAGTAGCATTTCTTCATTTTCTACTCCCAGGCTGAGGAGCCTGTCAATCACCTCTAACCTTCTCTTTTCAATTACAGACTCTTGAGCAGTTGCTGCTGCTTTGCTGCTTGCAGCCAACAACTTCTCAGCAGGAAGTCTACATTTCATTCTTAACTTGTTCAACCTCTCATCCTCAAAAAGTTCTTCATTAGTCATCTTCCTTTTACCTTTGTAATTATGTGGAGATGCTTCCTTTGGAGATTTTGGCTTTGACGGTTGAGGTTGTGAAGACTGAGGTTGAGTTGAGAAGATTGTGGTTGATCTTTTGGTACTTGTTGAAAGATGGGAGTTGCAAGAAAGTTCTCACTGTTCATTTCAGAGGCTAGATCAAGGATAGCCTCTATGAGAATCAGTTCATCAAACATAGATGATAATCTATTAATCACTTCTGCAGCTTGAATTTCTGCTTCAGAAGAGATTGACGTTGCACCATCTGTCCTAACTAAGGTAGTTGTTGGGCCATCAGTCCCTATTTCCCCTTCAAAGTAAATCTCAGGTTCTATAATGACCTTAGGTTGACCAACTTCCACCTGAGTGGTAGGTGGTGCACTGAGCCTTTGAAACTCTTCTGTTCCAAAGTAAGTTATGGCAACATTAGGGGATGGTTGTTCAAGTGAGGAGCTCCTTAGGAACTAGGTGAAAAAGTTATGAAGGCTGATGAGCATCCTTGGGTCCATTAGAAAAGTCAAAGGAGGTGGCTGAGGGAAAACAATAGTAGATTGCTTTAGTGGAGGGTATAGGGAGGATAAAGTTGTAAGAGCCAGCGATTGAGGTTCCTCAAGAATTTGAGGTTCCTTATGAGCTTGTTTCTGTACATTCTTCCCCTTTTTGGTAGCATCATCCTGAGAAGTAGATGAGCTAGAGGAAGTACTTAAAGAACCCTAAGTTGGTACATGCCTGATAGATTTCTCAATCTGTGTCTCAGCTAGTTTGTCCGTGAGATCTTCAATCTCAATTTGCTGAGTGGCAGTCTTGTTTTCTAAGATCTTAACCTTGAATTCAAAGTTTGAGACCTAAGAGAGCAGGTACTCAATGGTGAGTTTCAGTCTTCCCTCATCTTCATGTGAAGATCACGGGGAGATGAGATAACATACCTAGTATGTACATTCTCATCACCAGTAGTGGTTTCTTGGCACCCTGGATTCCTTTGCTCAATGATATTTTTTTCAGAGATGTCAATGGGTAAAGTTTCCATAGACTCAGTCTCATTGATGTTACTGTTGGATTCTATATGCCCAAGATACATAGATTATTGATGTGGTTAGTACGTCATGATCCAAGTCGGGTCATACCCAATAACAAGCTTAGCAAACACCAATCAATATTTAATTGATGATATGATCATGCAATTAAATATTTACACCAATTTAGAAAAT
>BJCO01366781.1:0-13064 GCA_018326465.1 Flaveria floridana | reverse complement strand
GCTTCTTTGCTTTCATATGCGATCATGCATCATACGTACAAATAGATAATATCGTTATTATCTTTTATTATTTGTTATCATCTTTCATCACCATATTCATACTTTCATTCCATTTCATTTACATTCTCTTTCATATACATTCTTTCGTTTCACACTTTACATTATCTCTTACTTTCGTTCTCATACTTTCGTTCTCATGCTTTCGTAACATACTTTACATCGTTCTTTTACATTCTTACTTTCTTACTTTCTTACTTTCTTTCGTATGTTACGTCATTCTTTTACTTTCATACGGATCGATGAACAATACCTCGAACATTATGCACGAAATAGATGTTGGGCCTGTAGAAAATAACTCATGAACATTGTGCACGAAGCTGACCCAGTCACCTAGGGCAAGTCATCTCTCCCATTCATTTAGACCAATTGATAATACCCCGAACATTGTGCACGAAGCGGATTCTGGGCCTGTGGTAATTAACTCATAAACATTGTGCACGAAGATGACCCAGTCACCTAGGGCATACCATAAAGGTCTTGTCAGTCTTAATGATTGACCCTGCATGCATCTTTCGGGTTATTAAAACCGCACACAGTTGAGCTAACGACAATGTGGTCGTGCACCTCCTTTCTATTTGCTTGCAAGCCATTCTTTCATTCATTATGTTTTACTTCACATCTTTGTTATCTTTCACTTCATTACGTTATTCTTTACGTTCTTTCATACATTCATTATACTACGTAAAGTAATAACATAATATTTAACGTATTTTATAATATAATTTAAATACGTTTGAATACCATTAAAAGATAACACATTATGCCATACATCAATCATACATACCATACATCAATCATACATACCATAACCCTAAACCATCCCATAATCATGCTTAAAAGGGGTAATCATAGCCCATGGATCAAATCAGGTCCAACCTTACAAATTCTGGTTTTTGTAAAAATTCAGAAATAATTCTAAGTGTTTGGGCGCATGGGAACTGCTCGGGCGTTTGGCCCCTGTTTAGGCGTTTTGCCACTATGTGGGCATCTGAGCTTAAACTTAAATTATTAACACTTAGGCGCATGGGCCTTTGGGCGCTTGGACACTATTCAGGCGCATGGGCACTTAGGCGTTCAGGCACTATTTAGGCGCATGGACTTTTAGGCGTTTGGGCACACCTAGGCAGTTTTGATCGTTGGGCGCATGGGCCACTGTTTAGGCGCATGGGCCACTTTTTAGGCGCATGGGCCACTATTTAGGCGCATGGGCCATTGTTTAGGCGCATGAGCAACCAACTTATACCTAATCAACATAATTCAGTCCCAATCCAACATATATCATGATCTAAACTTAGTACTAACATTCTAAGCATCATAACATGAACAAAACTACAATTAAATCCGAAACTTACACCCACCCACATATACATTCATGCATACACATACGGGTAAAACCCATTTTTATAAAAACTTATATACATGTATTTCCAGCCCCAAAACTTGTTAAAACGTGTTAAAAAGGGGGTTCTAGAACTCACCTTAGCTGCTCTCGAGTTTAAACCCTTCAACTTGAGCTTCTCAGATGTTTCTAACACCTAAAACCCACTTGAATTTGAATTCTTCTTGTTCTTCCTTCAAAATCCGAGCTCTGATCTTTCTCTCTCCAAAAATTCCGAATGCAAAAGGTGATGTGCACCCAATATGGGCGGCCATACCACCTTTTGTACCCACTTTTTTTATTCTTTTTGTCCTTTTGACACCTTTAACCCCTTAACTTGGGTTAAATTGAATTTTTCTTCTTTTATTCGCATTTATTATTTCTTTCTCGTCTATAAAAATATCCTGGTGTTACACTACTGAAGCAAAAGAAAATAAGAAAGACCTCTTGAAGCAGCAATTTGTGAACTTCACCTATAAAACAGGTGAAACCATGACTACATAATACTTCAGGTATGTTGAGATTGTGGATACTCTAATGGATGTTAGAGTAAATCTTGAGAACAGGGACTGGAATATACTGAGATAGCTCCTCCACACACACTACTATCTATAAGATATCCAAAGTATGGAACTTGACAAGATGAGCTTCCCCTCATAGATCCCATTCAAGAAAAGGATGAAGATGAAAATGAGATACTGAAGGATGGATATGAGGTGAGTAAAGAGGATCATCCTAAGAAGGGTCACTATCCTCCTGATGAGAGGAAGGAACCAAGGATGACCAAGTCTAAAAGGAAGAACTTGATCAGGGTAGCAAAGAGACAGTTAAAGAAAGCCTAAGAGATCAAGGCTACCTTTAACTCCAAGCAAAAATAAGTCTTTATCTCTGCTGGATTTGAAGTGGTGAATACTGAAGACTCAACCATGGACTCTAGTACCAGAAGTCCTAGTTTATCTCTAGATCATCCTTGTTAAGAGAATAAGGCTGATCAAATATGCACCACTGTAGCATGGCCTGAACCATACATTTCTAAAAGCAAGCCTCACCCTAAGAAGCCTATTGCATCATCTGTGAAGATGAAGATGGAAGTGTAAAGTGATCAAGCTCAGTCTTCTATTCAGAATAAGACTCTCAGAAGCAAGCCAACTGAATGCATCATGTCTGGTAGTACTTCTCATTTTGCTAAGGATTGCATATACAATCCCAAAAGTACTATCCACATAACTAAGAAAAAAACTTCTGAGAAGAAAAAGAAGACAACTTCAGAAGGAAAATCTTTTCCTTCCGGAAACTCCAAAGTGAAGAACAAGATAAGTGAAAACTTGCTTTTGAAAGAAAAATTAGTCTCGGAAGAAATGAATGCTTTCGAAGTACTGAAGTTTACTGTAGTGGATGCAAACTCTTCTAAATGATCAATCTCCAAAACTTCTAAAATTATCAAAACTTCTGAAGTATTAAATGTCAAGTCTAGTCTTCCAAAGATGGTGTGGAAGATAAAGGAAGACCTTGTGGTTGAAAGTTCTTTATCAACAACAACAAATGACCCTCAAAGCTCGCATATAGGATCAAATACTGTTGCATTGTCTTCAATTCACTTTGACAATCCCAACACCAACAAGGCTTGGGTTTCTAAATATAATGAACCATCTCTTTTGGTGCGGGAACAACTAAAGACTAAAGGAAATTTATGGATCATTGATAGTGGCTGTTCCAAGCACATGACAGGCAATGGCTCTTTGCTTCAAAACTTTGAGAAAATTGATGGAGGGCCAGTTGCTTTTAGAGGAGATTTAGGTAGTCATTTCATTGGAAGGGGCAGGGTCATAAATGGTAAGCTTAGCATTGAGAAGGTAAACTTTGTCAAGGAGCTTGGGTACAATCTACTAATGTATCCAAATTTTGTAATCAAAGACATAACATACTCTTTACTGAGCATGAGTGCATTGTTCTTAAGCCCGAGGTGGTCATTTCTCAATAGCATATCTTGCTTAGAGCCCCTAGGAAAGGGAACATGCATAAGATGGATTTGCAGTAAGTATCCCCTTCAGGAGAAGTTTCTTGCTTTCTATTTAAAGCAAATAATGATGAGTCTTTCCTCTGGCACAAAAGAATATTCCATGTAAACTTTAAAAACATGAATAAATTAACTAAGAATTATTTGGTAACTAGAATGCCAAAGAAAGAGTTTACAAGTGATGGCCATTGTGTTGCATGCCTTAAAGGGAAGCAACAAAAATTGTCTCATAAGTCAAAGGAAAGTAACTCCATCACTACACCCCTACACTTATTACATATGGACCTCTTTGGCCCTACCAGTGAAATAAGTCTAGGAAGGACCTCTTACTGTTTGATGATCACAGATAATTTCATAGTATTCAATTATGTCTTCTTCCTTAGAAATAAAGATGATACTCTGAGATCTTGAAAACTTCATTCTGAAAATCAAGAATCAATATGATCACATGGTCAACATGATAAGATGCGATCAAGGAATTGAATTTAAGAACCAAATCCTTGATGAATTTTGTGATGAGAAAGGTATTACAAGGCAATACAGTGCTCCCAAGACTCCTTAACAAAATGGTGTTGTTGAGAGGAGAAACATGACACTTATTGAAGCTGTACGAACCATGTTATATGACTCTAAACTACTCATCACCTTCTTGGCAGAGGCAGTTAACACTGCCTACTATATGTAAAAAAGAGTTTTGCTAGTCAAGACTCATGGTAAGACTTCTTATGGACTGTGGCACAAAACGAGACCTTTTATCGGTTTCCTCAGATAATTTGGATGTCCCTTCACCACCTTGAATACCAAATATCAGATAGCCAAGTTTGATGAGAAATCAAATGATGGACACTTCATTGGATACTCTTCCTAAGATAATGCTTATAGAGTATACAATCTCAGAACTAGAATAGTTAAGGGATCAGCCAATATGACCTTCAATGAGCACACTCCTAGTGTGAAAGCATCTAGTCCTGATTGATTGTTTGATCTTGATTTAGTTACCAACTATTTTGACAAATCTTGTTAAGTTGTTTCAGGATCTATAGGTAACTTATCAACAGGTGATCCTGACCCAAGATTTGAACTGAGAAAACCTAGTTAGAAAACTACTTCAGCTCTATTGGTAACAAACTCTACAGATGGAAACCCAGTTAGCACAACAATGATAAATTTAGCTGATACATCTGAAGTGCCTACAAATTTTAGCATTGAAGCATAGAACTCAGATAAAGGAGTTTATAATGTAAGAGGAAATGGAGGTGGTGATAGTGATCAAGAATTTCTTGATGCTGGTAACCAATCCATAGAAGACAACATCAATGATGTCACACACTGATTAGATCACACTTCTCTTGATAAGTGTGCTGATGTGGTGGGTGACACTCCATTTCTAGATCTGAATTTCACCAATTTAGATTTGTTAAATCAACTTGTTGTGATTCCTTAACTAAGAATCCTCAAATCACATTCCACCATAAACATCATTGGAGATGTTGAGACATGGTTAAGAACAAGAGGACAAACCCATGATAAAAATGTTTATCTATCTCTTGTTTCTTGTCTCAGATTAAGCCTAAGAAAATTAATGAGGATTTGAAGGATGAAAGTTAGGTTAAAGCAATGCAGGAGGAGTTGCTTCAATTCAAAAGGAAAAAGTTGGAATCTATATCCTCTTCCTCAAGGGAAGAACATAATAGGTACCAAGTGGGTTTTTAGGAACAAGAAAGATGATAAAGGACTTGTCATTAAGAACAAGGCAAAACTAGTTGTTCAAGGATACAGACAAGAAGAGGGGATTGACTACACGGATGTTTTTGCTCCTGTAACAAGACCTGAAGCTATTAGAATATTTCTTGCTTTTGTTGCATCTAATGATTTCAAGGTCTACCAACATGATGTCAAGTGTGCCTTCTTATATGGAGTGATTGATGAAGAAATGTATGTCAAACAATCACCTGGCTTTGCAGACCAAGATAATCCGAATTATGTCTACAAGTTTGATAAAGCTTTTTATGGACTGCACCAAGCTCCAAGAAAATGGTATGAGACTATATCTAAGTATCTCTGTCAGTATGGCCATAAGAGGGGTACTATTGATGGAACACTCTTCATTAAAGGAACAAGGAATGACTTGATGCTAATTCAAGTTTATGTAGATGACATTATCTTTAGGTCAACTAATCCAAGGCTCTACAAAGACTTTGATAAGCTGATAAAGAATAGATTTTAAATGAGTTCCATAGGGGAACTCAATTTCTTTTTAGGAATTCAAGTGAATCAAGTTGACAACGACATCTTTATAAATCAGTCAAAGTATGTACAAGACATACTTACAAGATTTAACTTGACTGAATGTAAGGTGGCAAAGACACATAAAGCCAAAAACTACTCCCTAGGACCTAATCTTGAGGGGGACTGTGTTGATGAACATGTCTATAGGGCTATAATTAAGTCTCTTATGTACCTCACAGCAAGCAGACATGATATCATGTTTGCTACTGTGTGTCTGCATCAATTGTTGAAGCTGAATACATTGTTGTTGCAAGTTGTTGTGCTCAGATGCTTTGGATTTAGAATCAAATAGAGACTCCCATCCATATAGACAACAATAGTACTATCTCTATTACTGAGAATCCTATGCAGCACTTAAAGACAAAACACATCAACATCAGGTATCATTTGATTAGAGATAATTTTGAAAAAGGATTGATAAAGCTGGTTAACGTTAAGGTATCATTTGATTAGAGATAATTTTGAAAAAGGATTGATAAAGCTAGTTAAAGTTAACACAAATGAACAATATGCTTATCTGTTCACAAAAGCTTTAAATGAGCACAAATTTAACTAACTTGTATCAGATATTAGGATGATTAACTTTGAGTAGATTTTCTTAAACTAAACTGGGGATTATTTTTAAATATGTGTATCTTAAGTTGTCTATTTCATCAATTATATAAACCCAATTTTCCTTGGAAGAAATTTTTCAAAATGATATTCCTTACATTTCTGAGAGTTAAAGATATATTTTCTCTCGGAAGACATTAAGTTATCTTTGGAAGAACACTATGTCTTCAAATCTAATATCTACTTCTATGACATTTACCTTCGGAAGAAATTCTAATATATCTTCCGAAGCTTAAATATGCATTCTAAGTACTTATATATTTTAAAGGATAATTTTCTTCCTAAAGCAATTAAGCCTCAGAAGCTTTATTCTCTTATGAATCAAGCTTCTGAGATTTAATATCTTTTGAAACCAAATATATCTCTAAAGTAAAAATACTCTAATATTTTTTCTTTCAAGGAAAATTTTCATCAATCTGAGGAATATCCTCCAAAGTCAAATTATCTTAGGAAGATTTTATCAAAATTTCCGAATACAAATTACCTTCAAAAGACTTTCGACTTTCAAGAAAACTACCTTTTTGGGCACTTTTACAAATATGGGACCGACATCCAAATTTCAAAGTTTATCCTTTTCTATTAACTTTGTCTAAAATCCAATTCATATATATATACCTTAATGGTTCCCCCTCTTTCACTTTCCTCTTCATCTGCAAAAGTTCATAACCTAAATTCACCCACAAACCGGCTTTATTCTTACCTTTCTTCATCTCAAAACTACTCTAAAATGTCCAACCCTGATTTGAGAAAACTACCTAATTTTTCCATGTAGTTACACAGGAAACATACTCAGGTTGCTCTGTTAACATCTAAGAAAGATCTAGGTTCTTTAGATGTTTGTCGTTTCTTGGCTCTATCCACCACCGCACTTACTATAGACCCTCCATTGTATGACAATCAGCTTTTAGAATTCTAGAGGACCTGCAAAGAGGTCATCTTGGATGATGAGAAGGTATCTGTCTGCCACAGTGTAGGGGAGGACAATTTTCATCACTCCAGCCACCATCAATACACATCTGAGACCAGATGATAGAGATTGAAAGTTGTCCTTCCTAAAATCTGTTGTGAACAACTCATTTTGGCAGATGGACTATGAGGGGGAAAACTCTATAAGAACATTCAAGAAAGGCAAGGTCTCTTCCTAATGAAAGAACCTTCTCCATATGGTCATTCACTCCCTATCTAATAAGCCTGGAGGTTGGGATCAAATTCCCGAAGACCTTTTCTACATAGTACATGAAATGGTTCAAGGGGTCAAGTTCAGGTACTCCTAATTTATTTGTACAAGTCTTCTTGCAAAATTGGACTCCTTAGAGTATTACATGTTCCCTAGATATGTTCAGCACATTCTTAACTGTGAACTCGGCTCATAGTTAATGGGAACATGTAATATTCTTAAAATGGGATAGATAAAGCCTGGCATCTTTAAGACAATGAGAAAGCCTACTGTGGGCTTCTCAGGAGTAGGAACATCCCCGGTCCTAAAAATGTTAGAACTTATTGCTCAATGTCATAAATTGGCAACACAAGCCAATGTCAAACCCATACCTTCTACATCTGCACCACCCACACAGCTACAAATCACCCTCACCTACTCAAGAAGATCCAAACAAACCCATGCACAAACTAATCATGTTATGTAGGTCCTCACATACTCACCCACACAGGAAGAAGTGGACACTAGAGCTCCGACTACTCCTGAAGAGCAAACCACTCCCATCATTTCTTTGATCAGTGCTGAGGTTACTTATGCTCAGCCTGATGAGCTCATAACACCAGCCTTAAGCCTTTACTCAGAGTCTCAAAACTCTAGCGAATAACCTTTAGGTGAAAGTTACCATCCTTAGCCTCTAAACCTTAACCAACAAATCCCAATCCTTGAATTCTATGATGATAAAGACATGGGCTTTAATGTATATCATGAGTCTCTCTTCTCTACCCCTGCTTAAGGATAGATGAGTGCTCCTAAATTACTAGCCCACATCATCTAACCCAAACTGAGGTGGACCTCCCTAAACCTATTCAAGAAATCCATATGGAAGAGGTTCTCACTTATGTAAGTGATTACATCATTAAGACCTCAACCATTGTAACCCAATCCATTGACACTTCAGCTGAAGCTGTCATGGAGCAGGGGAAATCCAGCAGCCAAGAACTCAATATTGGTGATGAGGAAGAAGACTTTGGTCCTATTCTCTAATCCCCTCATGATTTTTTTGATAAAGATGAGGGGAGTCTGCAACTAAAGGTGCATAAATTGACCAAAACATGCACTTATTTAGTTTTAAAGGTAAGTCACCTAGAACCTCAGTTGGTTACCTTACAAAGAAGGGTCAATGACTAGTAACTTGAGATCACCGATCTCAAGGGCAAGTTAGTTGAGAGACCAATAAGGAGAACTCAATCAAGGCCATAAGAACCCATGGATGTCATGGACCTAACCCTTAGCCCCCTATGCAGGAGGGTGATGCTAATAAAAAGGGGGAGAAAGTCCTATTTGCAATCACAGAACCTGGGAGTTCCTCCCAGAGTATGGACATAGAGGATTCACCACCCTCACCTGCGCTTGTCCATACTCAATAATCTCCTCATATCCATATTGATGTGAACTCACTCATTCAAAGCTTGTTTGAGGATGTTATTCCAACGGCTATGTCTACCCCATCCTATCTTGCTGAAAATGAGATAATAGGATGGAGATATGATGCTTATATAAGAGCACTGATACTTCTTAGACTTCAGGGGCAATAATAAGTCTTTAATTTTCATACCCTAAAGTAATATGAGAGTCTTTCTCTAGTTCACATGCCACTTGCTAACCCAAGTCACAATAGGTAAGCTGACAGACTAGTTGAGAGGATTAAGGATAGGGTAGTTGAAGAGTTCAGACTGAGAACTTTTCTATATAGACAGAGGCGAGTAGGCAATGTTATTAGTCAACTGGATGTTAAGGTGGACCCTAAGATTAGCTTCAAAGGGGAAACCTTGGCTGAAGGCTCAGTAGTTGAGCCTGTGAACCTTGAGATAGGAATTTCTTCAACACCCATTACCCTTAGTAAGACACCAGCTAGTGAAGGTGTCTCACAACCACTCTCTAGCCAAAGCTCTATTCACCTTGAGTCACCTAAACTTATAAGTGAGAAAGGGAAAAGGAAATTGACTCTTAAGGAGATTAAGGAGGAGGAAAGAGAGAGGAAGGGGAAGCTAAGAGGAGAGAGTTCAAGTGAAACCCCAAGCTTCATGGAAGCTGTAATCACGGCTGCCCTAAAGTAAACTCTTAAGATGATAAGTTGAGGGCAGCCAGATTGAACTATTTAGGGTCTAGGAATTATAATATAGATGAACTCATCTCTCTTCCCTTAGAAGAGTTGAATGAACTGGCTAACATTGATTTGTTAAATAAGAGAAAGGAAGTTGAGGATGTAGAATTGCTCCTTAAAATCAAAGAAGAAAGGAGAAGAAATAGACTCTACAAAGCTCCTACTCTCTCCCTAATTCAGGAAAGCCCTGAGAAAGAGGTTGTGGCTACTAAGCAACAACCTCAAGTAGGTAGGGAATAAGATAGACAAAATATGATAACCTATTTGAGTGGTAGATGCCTCTATCAGGCAGTAGCCCTTCTTCCCTTATCCTATGAGTACATGGAGTTTCAATACCTCAAGCAGCTTGAGCAACAAGTGTTGAAAGAACAAAAAGCTACTAAGAAGAAGATGAGGAAAGAGGCTGCAAAGTCAAGAACTACCATCAGAGCAAATTTAAAGAAATCTATTGATAGGCAAAAGATGGTGAGCTTCTTGAAGCTGTATGGATTCATCGAAAGGAGACTTGGTCCAATCTCCCTATCCACCAAGGTTTAACTATAAGAGATAACATAAGCTGGCCTAGTGCCCGTCCATAGCCAACTTCATCTTTTGATCCACAGCAGGGTCCTGATCCTTCTACTTCTGAACCTGTGAAGAAAAAGAACCCAACTGAGGAAGACAAACAAGAACAATCTAGTGCTGCATGCCAGTCTCCTCAGTTAAAATAAAGAAAGAGGAAAAGGATAGCCATAAGAAGGGACAAAAAGAAGAAGAAGAAGTCCAAGGCATACACCTCTGCACCTCAGGATGGGATAGGACATCCTGAGGGAGCTCAAGAAGAGGCTGCTCAATAAAGTCCACTTAAAGTAGAGCCTCTTACTGCTAATAGACCCATCTTATCTTGGATGTTTGCTACTAATCAAGACAGATGGTATGTCACTAGAGATCAAGGAGGTCAAGACATCTACTTCTTGCAAAACATTCTTGATCCTGATAAGGACTATTAAGACATCTACTTTCTCTGCATGATCTCTATGACATGAGGAGATACTTTGAGCGTCTGAGGGATCCTGACTAACTGATGATGAAGGGAATGATCTTGATCCTGATAAGGACTGTCAACAGATAAAGATCAAGACTCAAAGGTCTTTTCAGTTTTGGTAGCATCAGCCTAGGGTGAGTTTGTAAGGAATATAATTAGAGGCTAATACAACCAAAGAACAACCAGAGCTCTTAGCATGCACATATGAAGTACAAAGGAAGTTACTTTAGAAGATTTGATGTAACTCAGTGAATTATGCTAAGTATCAAATCTTTAAAAGCCAAAAGACCATATCATCAGGAGCCAAAGATGAAGTCTTCCAAAGCTTCAAAGACAAAGTCTTCCGAAGCCAAAGACTGATTTTTTCCGAACACAGAGAAGACATGCTTTTTCTAAGTCAGTTTTTTGAAAAAAACTTAACCATTTTTTGTTGTCATCTCTGAAGACTCACTAATGAGTTAGTGAAAAGTCTATACTTTTGTCAAACTGTAGATTAAGATCTTTTGTCTGTAACTTTCTACTTTTATACTTTTATCCATTTTGTAATATATTAGGATGTGAACTATGGCATGTTATAGTCACAAGTCAAAAGTCAATCTGCCTTTTGACTATTCATTGATCTTGTTGTCTAGATTAGTGTTTCTAGCTGGCCTTTAAAGTATGTTCGGCTGTTGGATGTAGTATAATGTATCTCAAGTATTTGTCTTTAGAATCATGCTTTGTAACACTTGTAAAAGAACTTGAGAGCAATATACATCATTTTTGAAAACCATATTATCTTATTCTTGTTCTTGTTCTATCTCTTTACCTGTGTTTTTAGTATCATCATAAATTGGTTCTCTATTTGACTTATTAAGTATTCTAAGTCTCTCCTCATTGTGAAACTATTGCATTGACCTCCTTCAACGGTCCAACAATCGATCAACTAAGAAATGAGTTTACAAGTATCTGTTCTACTTCGTTTATATGTCAGGTGCTTATATCATTCATTAATAAGAAGTTACATACTCATATTCGCATAAACACATAAGCTTCAAATATATCATTGCAATTTGGATAAATTGAGAGTGACATAAGCTTTAAGGGCTTAATGGGTGTGCCAATCTCATTATTATAGTTAAGTATAATGGATAAGTTTGATTGATGTCTCATTCTGTGAAAGTTAGAAAGTTTCAACAATATGAAGAATAACTAGTTTTGCTTACTAGCCTTCAAGTGAAACTATGCTTTGTTTCGCTCCAAGCAAAATTAAGGGCAAGTAGTTCGCTTACCAATAATTTCGCTTAATCTAGCAACAACCAACAATTTCGCTTTCTCTTCGAGCCTTGAAGAATTTGGAAGGAAAATCTTCAAGTCTAACAGCTCAAAGTCGAACCTAAATATACTGAAATAATAATATCTCTCTACACAAAATGATAATTCCCACATGTAAGAATGAACAAAGTCAATAGATAAAGCTTTTTATTGGTTTAGGTTTTCAAATAACATAGAACTTAATCAAATAAAATGTAGAACTTAGTAAACACCAAGAATATAGAAGAAAACATGAAATTATACAAAGATAAACACGAGAATACTCGAAATCCATCTCAAATCATCAGCATAAGCTCTAATACCCCATGTAGGTCCTATGTACACTTATAGATCAACTACATGCCCATGTTTGGAATCCATGTGTATGATTCCCATATATGTAAACATTCAAAACAAAGCAACATCAACACAAGATAACGTGTAATAACAGGAAATGTAAATAATCTTCTGTAGTATTCACTTTACAATATGAATTCAGTTCTTACATACTAAAAAAATGTTTCAAATGAAAACACTAAACACCTATTTATATTGAAGCAAAAACTGCACAAAACTTGCTAGTTATTTTTGCCTAAACATGCTCATGCAAAACTAACTAGTTTCTCATAGACTAGTTTCAGTTAACTACTAAGTTCGCCTGAATTTGATAGTTTCGCTTACAAGGTTTAGATAAAATTTAAGACTAACACTCCAATATAAAAGACACCCACACAAACAATCTTAAGCTTTTGTCATTCAAGATATGCCCTAACATCATGATATGACGGGAGTAATAGTGGACCTGTTGATAAATAGTGTAAATTTCTTACCAATCCGAGAGACGTACCCCCGAAAGATTAGCTAAGTAGTTTATCAAAAACATAGTAGCATGACATTGTGTTTTTAGTTATTTTTTTCCTACAGAAACATGCAGTTTATATTTAAGTTCTAGAGAAAGTTTCATAACTAGATGAGAAGAAAATATATCTTAGTATGATAACATCATACCACTCATAACAGATTATTAGTTTGAAATGACCATTTAAAATATGAAAGACATGCTTCTGACAT
>BJCO01366780.1:0-12595 GCA_018326465.1 Flaveria floridana | reverse complement strand
AAAAATGGTGGAGTTTTTTAAAAATAGAGGGAAAATCGTTACATCAATGGTGTAACGCGATGTAAATGTTAGTTACAGTGGTGTAAGTGTTCGCTACATTAGAGTTAACGGCTTATCGCAATAAACAAGTGTTAACAAAGGAACCTTACCCTACATACATATATAAGTAAACAGATAAATAAAAATGTATTTGTTAAAAATATAATATTTTAAACTTAATAACATGTTTTGGCATAAAATGATAAACTCTAAAAGCACAGGGACAAAAGCTGTAAAATTCATTAGAACACACATTTTCTCTCTCCTCCCCCTCTTTTTTTCCGGCGGCCACTCCAGTGGCCACTCCGGCAGCTCCGGCGACTTCAAAACCGGCCCAACACACAACCATTTTTCGTGGAACCATTTTGAACTCAAGGATGCATGTTAAATGAACTTTAAATACGGTTTTGTTAACCATTGAACCCGGATACGAACCCTATCAGATTACAAATCCATTTCCACACTTAAATCGTATTAACAATTCAATTAATTGGGACTACAGGTTCGCCTAATCAAGTAGAACTCATTAGTGTGTTTTATTTCAATCAAAACCGTTGTTTTTGCACTCGAAATTCACCTATAACTCCGAACTTAACTCGAACTCATTGAACATGAAACGACCTTAATCGAAGTGATTTAGCAGAGGGGAAAGGGTCCATGCGACCCTCTTACACTCTTTGCACTCTCAATTTCATCAAAACACACACAAACACATCACGATTGCATCAAGAGCACTCGCAACCTAGGCACGAACTCGAGCTCACTGATTTCACAACCATTTAAGGTAATTGTTTAGGACTTTCTGCTCGTTTTTACATGGAGAACAAAAGCCCTATGGTTATCCTTGTTAACAACACTGAATGATGCATCAATTTTTGTTTAATCGTTCTAGGGTTGATATGGAATTGGGGTTAACTTTTTTGAGTGTTTTTAAAATTTAAAACCCAGGATATATGAGGCATAGGCGCATTCACCTACTAGTTAACACTCCCCTCTTATACACAGGGGACCCGGGTTCAAATCCGGGCACCCCGCTAATTTTTTTTAAGACATAATTACATTTTAAAATTTTCAAAAAAAATTCATAATATATATATATATATATATGTTAATTAGTTAGTTAAAAATTATGTTGTTAATTAAAATTATTCAAGAAATTATCAGCTTAAATTCTAAAAATATTAACAATATAGTCTTCTATTTTTTATAAAGAAATAAGTTTAATATTATAAAAACTTATGACCTATCTAAATTGGTTTTTAAAACAAATAAGTTATTTAATAACTTATTTAAATAATTAATTATTCAATTTATTATTTTTTATCATGTCATTATTTAATTAATTATTACTTTTTCACTTTAATACCCAAATTCTCATTTCATCCATTATTATAAATATTACTCAATTTCCCTAATGATTTATTATCATTTTAAATCTTAATTATTTAATTAATTTATTTCATCTTTAATAAATCAAAGATACATTTGATTACATTATTCAATTTCACCCAATTATCAAAAACCCCAAGTCCTTATAATTGACTCTAGTTTTCCCGAATCGTCTTTGAAATCTTACCGAATATAATCTAATCTTGCAACACTCACGTATAGGTAATCTGTAAAGAAACCGTTGGTTCGATTTTAGTTTTCTTATTAGTCAAGGTACATTCATATATACAGTGTGTTTCCCATACCCCGCTTTGCTTTATTTTTACACGTTTTGGGGTGAAACATGTTATACGTATCATAATCACACTTGTAAAAACATTTAAATACTTGTAATGTACGTGCAATTCATTTTACATTTTGTCATGGTTATTTGGGACTTGTGCAAACATAATGTGATAGATACTTGTAAACACAATCACTAACTATTGCTAGCCTAGCGACGTCATAGATCTATAGGCTTGACAGGCCTATTTGGTACTAAAGCCGAGGTTATTGCCGGATCCTGATGACGTATTCTTGATCATAATGGGAACCAAGTACACTTAACTAATCGTATATATTTTGTTATGGCCATATCTTTGTCAAGGTTTGATTGTATCATTATACTATCCATATATTGTAAGGCCCCGTTCCCGGGACACTTACGGTTAGTTCCTCATCGCGCATAAAGCCTTTAATCGCATGTACTTTATAAAAATAATGCAGCGGAAACATTCAAAAGACATCTCATTTCATTGTAAATACTTTTGCCAAATAATACACAGTCAGTTAGTTTATAAAATACATTGTTGTATTACATCACAAAAGCATTATATAAATGGAAGCCATCCCAAAAGAGCTGAGTAGCCGCCTTGTGCCATCCTTAGCAACATACCTGCCAACTGGAAACACATCAAAGTCAGCGTTGCTGAGTGAGTTCTAGTTTTATATTAAAACATACATTTCTTTTGTTAAAACCGTTCTTTACTTTCTTTCAAATCATACTATACTATCGTACATGATCACACATCATACGTACATACAGATAATATAACTATCATCTTCTATCACGTTCGTTAACTTTCATTCGTTCAACGTACATCATTATCTTTTACTTCTTTCTAGATCCTGTCAGACTTTACCCTCTTCATGGCACTCAGCCATGATTACTGAGGTCGAATGACACGGATCCCGTCTCGGTTCTTTATTAATATATTTCGTTAACGTTCATTTCATACATTCATTCTCTCCGTCATTTCTTTTCTCATTTATCAACTCACGCAATACTCCCGACTCATGTTCGACTGATACTGTGCTGGGGCCTGTAACAATCCCTCGACTCATGTCCAAAGACTGACACAGTACCGGAGCACGTGATTCGTTTCTCATTCATCTCGCCTCATTCTCACGCACTACTCCCGACTCATGTCCGAAGACTGATACTGTGTTGGGGCCTATAAACAATCCCCCGACTCATGTCCGAAGACTGACACAGTACTGGAGCACGTGATTCGTTTCTCATTCATCTAGATCCTGTCTCATGCAATATCCCCGACTCATGCTCGAAAGCTGATGCTGTGTCGGGGCCTGTACGCAAACCCCCGACTCATGTCCGAAGACTGACACTGCACCGGGATACGCGACAAAGATCCCGTTTGAGTCAATCACCTAAATTGAACTCTATCCGAGTCTGTTGCAACACAAAGTCGCTCACCTTATACATATGCTTGCAAGCCTTACGTTCGTTCATTCATTCATTAATGCATGCACTCATTCATTGCGTTCCTCTTTTCATTCTCTTCCACTTTACGTTACATAATACTTTCATTACATTTATTAATCATAACACGTAAAGCCACGGAAAGATAAACATGTATCGAAACAAGGAACACCGACATTTACCAGTCATCAGTCATCACCATCATACAGGGCTACATCATACTTAACACACATACATCATGCATAAACATGCAACACTATCATCATTATGCCCAACATCACTTCTAAGGCCTCGACGACCATCTAACATGTACTTACGGGAACTTACACTTCTAAACTTACACCTGCACTTTCCCCCAGAAGTCAGTGGTTAGACTACGCTCCTCTTCGGGTACATCAGCCCTATTTGGGCGTATGGACACCCTTCAGTCGCATAGCCTCAATGCGACTGAACATGATACGACTAGACCACAGCGAATGAACTCCCATGCGACTGAACCTCCAATCGTACGATTGGACCCTCAATCGTGTGATTGGACACTATGCGAATGAACCTATGCGACTGAGCACTCAGTCGTGCGAATGAACACCTATGCGACTGAGCACCTATGCGATTGAGCTCTCAGTCGTATGACCTGTCATGTGACTGGACCCCCAGTCGTGCGATTGAACCTCAGTCGTGCGATTGAACCCCAATCGCCCCTCAGTCGCCCGTATGCCCTCCAGTCGGCCGCCCAGCCCTAACTGGTGCAGAATGCAGTTCATTCGAACTCCAGCCATGACTTTCGACCTCTAAACCCTTCCAGACCTTGTTTGAACTCCAATCAACCCTTCTAATCCGTAGGGAAGCATACCACGAACTCATTCAAGCATATCCAAGCCCAAAATCAAGCCCCAAACGAATCATACACATACACATACATACATAAATGGGTTTACACCCAAAATACCCAAAAATGGATTTCCGATGTGTTCCAGCCCGAAAATCATTCAAAAACATGTAAAAGAGGGGTCCTAGAACTCACCTAAACGATCCCGTGGAGTAGAGCTTCGATTGGACCCGCTACACGTCGATTTTGCACTCTCGAACCCGCTCGAACCAAGCTTTCTTCTTCTCTTCTCCCTTTTTCTCTCTTCCTTCACTCTATGGCTGATGTTTGTGAGTGTGGGGAGAGGGTAAGGGCTGCCCTCTCCCTTAAATACTCCAGTCGCATGACTTCCATGCATATGAGCACTCCAGTCGCATGACTTCCATGCGTATGAGCACTCTAGTCGCATGACTTCCATGCGTATGAGCACTCCAGTCGCATGACTTCCATGCTTATGAGCACTCCAGTCGCATGACTTCCATGTGTGTGAACACTCCAGTCGCATGACACCTCAAGCAAAATTTCTGGGTGTTACATATATTTTTCATTCTTCCTTAATCTATGACTTGAATTGCCCATTTAAAATAATTCTTTATATGTATGTACCATCTATGGGAACTCACCAACATTATACGTTGACCGTATTTTCTAATATGTTTCTGGAAATGATCAAGCTTAGTTATTGCTCTTGAAGATAGGAAATCATCTAGGATTGGACCTAGAGAAAAATAAAGATCATGCTTTGATATTTGATGTTAAAATTAAACTTATGTTATGTTTGGTTTCTTTGATACTTATGTTTTAAATTTTTTTGTATGACATGAATTGGATATTTAATATTGTTTACACTTTGAAGTAGCGTTGTGTGGCATGAATAATTTTAACCCGCACATCTCCACATTTCTGTCGCTAAGGTTGGGGTGTGACAGATTGGTATGAGGGCCCTTAACTATAGGGATTTAGGTTATTAAAAATGGTTACCTAGACTATGGTTAATATAGGGACCTTACATGAAAATTCTTCATGAAGTTGTAAGTTTACTTATATGCATCTACATGATGCTACATGTTACATGATGGATTCCTTATGTGCAACTTGATGTTACTTTGTTGATATTATGCCTTAGGTGATTAGTTTGAAGGACAAAACCTTAAGCTTCATATATCTCCAACTTCTTAACCATCTTCACCCACCACTTGTTTCAACACGTCAATGTCTTTCACTTCTTAAACTTATTCTCGACTATACATGGAATCGTACGCAACACATTGTATGGTAAAATTATTTATATTTTATGTCTAATAATTGAAAATCTTATAAAGGTTTTAATTCTAATAGTCTATAGGGAAAATTTGTGACTCATAAACACTTGTATTATGGACTTCCTGGCAAAAAGCCTTCGAGCCAAGGTAAGCATTTCACATAAATCCTAATCAACTATGGGACAAATTATGATTACCTGGGAATTTCTGGGATGAGTGATAAATTATGGTCTAAATACACAAATTCCCTAAGGCAAATTAGAAATAAGTCACCTTGACGTGTCCATGTTCCTATTGGCTGTGTGTTACCAAACGGAACCATCCTGTATACGTTTGTAAATTCCATGGAATTATGTCTATTTGAACTGTTTTTAATCTCCAAACTCTAGTATATGCTCTAATCTCTTTTTAGAATGTCTCGTCATCATGGAAAGCGTCGTAGCTCCGACCAAAAACTCGCCGCTATGATCGCCCGGTAAATGGCTGTTGTCCTTCCTACTATGGTCACTGAATTAGGTAGCACCCTTATGGCCAACACTAATAGGAATAATGGTGGTGATGGTAACAATGGACAAGGGGAAAATAGCAACAACCTAGGAGGGAATGACTGAACCTGTACCTTCAAACACTTTAACTCTTGCAAACCCACTAGTTTTAGCAGGAAGGAGGGAGCCATTGGACTTATCGAGTGGTTCAAGAGTATCGAGAACACTTTTATCAATAGTGAGTTTCCTGAAACAATCAAGGTTCATTAAGCCGTGAGTGTTCTTTAACAACGGGCACTTACTTGGTGGAATAGTGAGAAGAGGAACCGGGGTGCGGAAGTTGCATTGGCACTTACTTGGGAAGAGTTCAAGAACATTATGATCCAAAAGTTTTGCCTAAAAGAAGAGTTTTGGAATCTCAAACAAGATAGTGGCAGCCATTTGGCATACTCTACTCGACATCATGAATTGAGTATGCTATTACCACACATGGTTGATATTGTACCTCGTAGCATTAAAAAGTTTATCAAAAGGGTACCATCACAAATTCAAGATGTTGTTGTGGGGAGCAGGCCCACAACCCTGGAAGAAGCAATCAACATTACTGCACAACTCACCAAAAATCATATTAAGGCTGGTACCTTGATGGTGAAGGGTCCCAAGCCAACTGGAAAGGTGACTCCTGAGGCAACCAAAGAGGTTAAGGCTGAATCATCATTCAAGAACAAGAAGCGTAAGTTTACTCCTGTTCGAAACTTTACCGTGACAACACCCAATGCACTACAAAAACAAGCTGTCATTGCCAATCAGGCACCTATTGCTAGGGCTTATGCTGGTCTTCACCCGATGTATAATATCTGCAAGTATTATCATATGGGAAACAATCCATGTCGTATTTGCTCACTTTGCAGGAAGTATGGGCATTTGGTTACTATATGTCACTATGCACCAAACAATGCTGTTGTAGTCGCCAATCGAGCTTGTTACCATTATGGGGAACCGACCATTTTCGCCCGTAATATCCCTGTCTTGCAGGAAATGTCCCACCAGCTCGAGAAGGTGCTTTCAATATTAACGCAAACCAAACACAAGCGAATAATGATGTGGTAAACGGTACGTCATTCCTTTCTGTTACTTGAACTCTTGTTAAATAGAACTTTTATTCTGCTTTCCATGTACCTACGATAGCTCTATATCTGAGCAGGTACGTATCTTGTACATGATTGGTATGCTCTCTGTATTGTTTGATTTAGGAGCGGATAAGAGTTTTGTGTCCTTAGAGTTTGATCCCATACTTGCTAAACCACGCACTAAACTAGAAAAGTCCTTTACTGTCAAGCTCGCTGCTAGAACATCTATCATTATTGATGTCATCGTTCGTGATTGCATCTTGAATCTTAACGAGCATGAGTTTCCTATTGATTTAGTTCCTATTTAACTCGAAAGTTTCGACGTTATCATCGGCATAAACTGGTTATCCAAACACTACACGGAAATTATCTGCTTCGAGAAGTGCATCTGGATTCCTTTACCCTCGTGTAATACTTTGAAAGACTTTGGTAAGAAATCATCTAAAAGACTTAAACTTATGTCGTGTACCAAGGCTTGAAAGTGCCTAAGTAAGAATTACGCAGCCTTCTTGGCCTATGTAGTCAACATAAAAGTTAAAGGAAAGGAACTTAAGGATATTCTTGTTGTATGAGATTTCCCCGAAGTATTTCCCAGTGAACTTAACAGTTTACCTCCTATTTGTTAAGTGGAGTTTAAGATTGACCTGATTCCTGGTGCGAAACTCGTGGCCAAGTCACCTTATCATCTTGCACCATTGGAGATGCAGGAATTAGCCATCCAACTGCAAGAACTATCTTACAAGGGTTTTAGTCATCCTAGTTCTTCACCATGGGGTGCACCTATGTTGTTCGTGAAAAAGAAATATGGTTCATTCCTTATGTGCATCGACTATTAGGAACTTAACAAGCTCACTATCAAAAGCCGATACCCTCTTCCTTGAATCGATAATCTTTTTGACTAACTTCAAGGAGCCACTCAATTCTCAAAAATTGATCTACGTTCTGGTTATTACCAACTACGAGTCCATGACGATGACATTCCAAAAACCACGTTTCGCACTCGTTTTGGGCACTATGAGTTTATGGTTATGCCTTTTGGTTTGACAAATGCTCCTGCCGTCTTCATGGATCTCATGAACCGGGTATGCAAGCCGTACCTGGACAAATTCGTGATTGTGTTCATCAACTATATTCTTATCTACTCAAAGACTAAAACAATCATGAACTCCACTTACGACAAGTTCTTGAGCTTTTAAAGAAAGAACAGTTGTATGCATAGTTTTCTAAGTGCGAGTTTTGGCTTGAGGAAGTCCAATTTTTAGGCCACGTGGTCAATAACCAAGGGATTCACGTTGATCTTGCTAAAATAGAAGCCGTGAAAATTTGGTGTGTTCATATAACTCCAACTAAAGTCCACTCTTTCCTTGGATTAGTGGGTTACTACCGGATGTTCATTGTCAATTTCTCGAAGACTGCAAAACCACTTACGGCTCTAACAATAAAGAATAGACTTTTCAAATGGGGACCTGATCAAGAGGAGGCTTTCGTGACTCTAAAACACAAGTTGTGTAATGCTCCTATTTTAAACATTCTTGATGGGAATGATGATTTTACTGTATATTGTGATGCATCTAGTCAAGACTTTGGTTGTGTTCTCATGTAATAAACAAAGATCATAGCATATGCATCAAGACAATAGAAGGTTCATGAAGTGAATTATATAACCCATGATCTTGAACTTGGTGCCGTGGTTTTTCCCTCAAAGATTTAGAGGCATTACCTTTATAGAACACAATATATAGTCTACACCGATCACAAGAGCCTTTAACACATGTTCAGCTAAAAGGATCTCAACATGAGACAACGATGTTGGGTTTAGTTGATTAGCGACTACGACTATGACATTCGTTACCATCCTGGAAAGGCAAATGTTGTAGCCAACGCGCTAAGTCGAAAAACCCATAATAAGACCGTCTCACTCCAAGAAATTCGAGATCGACGATAATGGTTTGACACACTGGATGAATTTGACACTAAGATTCACGTGGATGTCAGCGACGCTACCATTATGCTTCAAAATTTGAGGATTGAGAGTGACCTCGAGTTTTGCATCCGCGAAGCTCAACAAGCGGCTTTAGCTGAAGGAAAGGAGGATGAAGAATTAGCGTATAATGTTTGGTCATAGTTGGAAACAAAACCGAATGGTATGTTGTATTTCTAGAACCGACTCTGGATTCTAAATCGCGATAATCTTCATAACTTCATCATGAACGAAGCTCATCAAACATGTTATTCTATTCACCCTGGGTCCGATAAGATGTATATGCATCTACATGGACAATATTGGTGGCCAGGAATGAAGAAAGACATTGCTTCATATGTGGGAAAGTGCCTTACGTGTGTAAGGGTCAAGGCAGAGCATCAACGACCTAGTGGATTACTTGAACAACCTGAATCCATATGTGCAAATGGGAGCACGTATCCATGGATTTCATATCCAATCTACCTCGTACTCCTCATGGTCATGATAGTATATGGGTGATTGTAGACCGTTTGACCAAAACAGCATACTTCATACCAATATGTGACACTTACAAAACCTCAAAGTTGGCTCGTATTTATATTGATGAGATTGTGAGTCGTCGCGGTGCGCCCTTACATATCATATCTGGTCGAGATGCTCGCTTCACTTCACATTTTTTGTCATCCACGCAAGAACTATTGAGTACTCAATTGGATTTAAGCACGGCTTACCATCCGCAAACGGACGGTCAAACCGAGCGAACCATTCAAACTCTTGAAGATTTTCTAAGTCTTTGTGTTCTTGACTGTGGTGGTGACTGGGACACATATCTACCGTTAGTGGAATTCTCCTATAAGAACAGTCATCACTCAAGCATCAGGATGCCACCATTCGAAGGACTATACGGTCCTAAATACCGTTCCCCGATTTGCTGGACTGACATTGGTGAAAATTTCATTACTGGCCCTGAACTCATTCAAGAAACGACCGATAAAGTTTCTAAAATCCGTAGTAACCTTGAGGTGGCTACAAGTCGATAAAAGAGTTTTGCCGATAAAAGATACAAACCGTTAGAATTTCAAGTCAACGATATGGTTCTCCTTAAAGTCTCACCATGGAAGGGATTTGTTCATTTTAGGAAGAAGGGTAAGTTAGCTTCACGTTTTGTAGGACATTTCAAGATTCTGAAAAGAGTCGGGAAAGTGGACTATAAACTAGAACTACCCTTCTGAACTTAGCGGGGTTCACCCCGTTTTTCATGTCTCAAACATGAGAAAATTCTTGGCCGATGAAAGTCTGCATGTTCCTCTGGAGGATATCCAAAATAGACGATTCCTTGCATTTTATTGAAATGCCCGTGGAGATCATGGATCAAACAATGAAGAAGATCCGAAAACTACTACGCCAATCGTCAAAGTTCGATGGGAAAATAAGCATGGAGCCGAGTTCACCTGGGAACATGAGGATTACATGAAGAAGAAATATATGCATCCGTTTGTCTAGTCTTATCTTTAATTTCGATACGGAATTTCTTAAAGTTGGGGAGCCTGTGATCTTTCGCATTTATCATTAAATTATTGTTGTTTCCATTATCTCTTTTAAGCATTATTCATGTCAATAATGGAACCACGGGGGTTCATTTGCAATTATGATAATCTCAATATATCCATTAATTTATAATTTAAACCATATTTATTTAAAGCTTTTATAACTAACTAATTATTAAATAAATAAACTAATAAAGTACTAGTTGTAAATTTATAAAGATTCCTAAATTTAAAAATGTATATAAGTAAATAAATAAATAGAAATCTATTTGTTAAAATCACAAAATTTTAAACTTAATAACATGTTTTGGCATAAAGCGATAAACTCAAAAACCACAGGGACCAAAGCTGTAAAATTTATTAAAACATCCCTTTTCTCTCCCCTCCCCCTCATTTTTCTGGCGACCACTCCGGCCACCTCCGGCCGGCTCCGGCGACTTCAAAACCCGCCCAAAACAAAACTATTTTAACCCCAAACCGTTTCAAATTTTTCATGAAACCGTTTCGAACTCAAAGATGCATGTTAAATGAACTTTAAATGCGGTTTTGTTAATCATTGAAACCGAACTCAAAACCCATTGGATTACAAATCTGTTTCCAAACATAAATCATATTAACAATTCAATTAATTGGGACTACACGTTTGCCTAATCAAGTAGAACTCATTAGTGTGTTTAATTTCAATCGAAGTCGTTGTTTTTGCACTCGAATTTCATCTGTAACTCCCGAACTTAACTCGAACTCATTGAACATGAAAATACCTTAATCGAAGTGATTTAAAAGAGGGGAAAGGGTCCATTTGACCCTCTTACACTTTTTGCACTCTCAATTTCATCAAAACACACACACACATACACACATATAATGATTGCATCAATAACACCCATGACCTAGGCATGAACTTGAGCTCATTGATTTCGCAACCATTTCGGGTAATTCTTTTGGGCTTTCTACTCATTTTTACATCGGGAAAGCCCTATGGTTATCCTTGTTAACAACACCGAATGATGCACCTATTTTGGTTTATTCGTTCTAGGGTTCATATGGAATTGGGGTTAACTTTTTTGAGGGTTTTTAAAATTTAAAACCCAGGATATATCAGGCATAGCCGCCCTAGCCTTCTGGTTAATACTCCCCCTTATACACAGGGGACCCGGGTTCAAATCCGGGCACCCCCCTCCCTGTTGTTTTTTAAGACTTAATAACATTTTAAAATTTTCAAGAAAATCATAATATATATATATATATGTTAATTGGTTAGTTTAAAAATTATGTTGTTATTTAAAGTATTCTAGAAGTTATCAGCTTAAATTCTAAAAATATTAACAATATAGTCTTTTATTTTTTATAAACAAATAAGTTTAATATTATAAAAATAATGACCAAAGTAATTAAAGGTCTATCTTTTCATTACTATATAAAATGTTTTTTTAAAACAAATAAGTTATTTAATAACTTATTTAAATAATTAATTATTCAATTGATTATTTTTTATCAAGCCATTATTTAATTAATTATTAAATTAATTATTACTTTTTTTCACTTTAATACTCAAATTCTCATTTCATCCATTATTATAAACTAGCGGATTAGACCCGCGCTTCATCGCGGTACGATTTTACTGTATACAAGAATGTCATAATGATAATTTTTGGGGTTATAAAAGTTAAAAAATTTAATCTGATAATTTATACGTTAGTACTAACCACCCAAAAAAATTGTGTATAAAACACTGACAAAAAAGTGTAATAGAAAAAAACTATAAAAACATAAGTACCTCAAAACAGATAAGAAAATAATGAATACATAAATTATGACTCTACTATAATTAACGAGTTTTATTATCAATGGTTAAAATAAATTTTGATAAAACTCGGATACTCATATATAAAACTTAAAAAAAGTTCAGTTGACTAAATGCAAATTTGACATAACTCAAAGTCTTAAATATAAAATTTATAAAAAAATATTCAGGTGAATAAATGTAAATTTAATCTAACTTGAAAGCTTAAGTATAAAATTCTAAAAAAATTCTAGGTTATTAAATGTAAATTTGATATAACTTGAAGGATTAAGTATAAAAATTAAAATAAAATAAAATAAGTATGTATTAATTTGAGAAAAAAAGATAGAAAGAGAGAGAGAGAGAGAGA
>BJCO01366775.1:0-10137 GCA_018326465.1 Flaveria floridana | reverse complement strand
CCCGAGCACCCGAAACCCTAGAAATGGAGCAGCGAAATCGAGCAATAAACGAGACATTCACATTGTCTACCTGCAAGGATGGAGTGGACTAGGTTGTAGACGACTTCTAGACAACAAAAATGAGACCAAATAGGGCGTTTTTGGTGCTATAGTGAGGGAGATAGGTGATGAAGAATAAAAGATGAAGAAATGAAGAAGATGGTGAAAAATGGCTGGGAATGGGGTTTTTATACCCATCCTAAGTTTGCAAAATATCACTTTTAGTACCTGCACTTTGTCCCGAGTTCCTAAATTTGTTTCGGTGAAAAACGTTATTAATTAGTCTTGTTTTATTGATGATAGAATGTTGTTAATGATATTTATAATTTAAAAATGATTTTATTCGTGACAATAATTTTTATATAAAAATAGTGCTTTTAGTGTTAACGGGGCAAATCTTAGTTAATGTTTTAAGATGATGACGATTTAAACAACGATAGTACACACATAAGGTTAACTAAGCAAATAATATCCACATAGATGGGCTATAAAGGTGAGGGATGGCCGACAACAAATGTTAATAGACTACGTCAATAGACGGACCTTTGGTGACGGATGTCACAACCACTATAATTAAAAACTTGCAGTACTTGACATGATCTGAATTATTACCTGGAATGTGAATGTTGGTTCATATCTTATGAAAAACTATGGCTGGAAGGAAAGTTGTTAGTGGAGGTGCTCGTGGTGGTGTCACGGGTAGGCCACTAGTCACCATGAATCGAAAGATAATAGTTGATGATTTGCATGTGGACTCTGTTCACATTTCTAGTGAAGAAAAATCTCATCATTCGGAAGAAAGGATTACCTTAGGGCCTGTTATTAGAGAGGCTATTACCATAGAGATCCATAAGATTTTTCATAACATCATGCCCTCAGTTATGATAGAAGCTTTAAAGGAGGTGACCAAGGAATGGACGCTGAAGGCGAAGAACAAAGCCAGCAAGAAAGGCAGTAAGGGTAGGGGTGAAGGCTTAGGAAAGGATGAGAAGGATGAGGAGGACGTGACCAATAAGGATTTAGCTAAGGGATGTTCATACTGTATCTTCAAGGGGTGTAATCCTCCATCCCAAGATGGCAAGAGTGGTGCTATTACCACTTTCTAGTGGGTGTTTGAAATGGAGGCATTGATTATGATTAGTGAGTGTAGAGCTGATCAAGCTGTGAAGTTCGCAACAAACTCATTTGTGGATGAAGCCATTCATTGGTGGAACACCATCAAGCAGACTAAAGACCCTCGTGAGTTTAGGAATCTGAAGTGGAATGACCTGAATGAGCTGGTGATTAGGAAGTTCTATCCTCAGAATAAGATAGATCGAGTGGAAAGTGAATTCTTTAGGATTTAAAGTTGGGAGTTTGAATAACAGGTAGTCACGTCTCGCTTTAAGGAGATGGCCAAATTTGTGGCTGAGTTGGTGAGTATGGAGGAGAGGAGGACGAAGTGCTATGTGCAAGGTTTGCCTTCAAATGTCCTAACGTATGTTAGGGTGAGTGGACCAAAGATGTTTGAGTCTATGGTGGATTTGAGTGGGATAGTCTCTAATGATGTGGTTACCAATGAGCCTGTCGAAGAAGTGGGAAGAGAGACTTAGTTTGGAGGTGTGAGGAGGGAGAGGAATGAGCAGTATGTTGGTGAGACCAAGAAGATGAAAAGCGGAACTATCCGGTGAATGCCGAAAGTATGGGAGGAAACATGTTGGCGAATGTAGGCTCGACTCAAGCCTATATTATCGATGTGTAAAGAACAGGCACTTCTCCAAGGATTGCCCTAATATGATAAAGTGCTACAATTATGGCAAGCCAAGACATTACAACCGAGAATGCAAGGAGGCGAAGTTGGTTGACTCGGGTAAAGGGAAGGATGTAGAGAAAGAGAAGGGAGCCGTTGACAAGCCAAGGGCCAAAGCTAGGGATTTCACAATAACACGAGAAGAGGCCAGGGCTGAACTTGATGTGGTGTCAGGTATGTTCCTTGTTAACAACATACGTGCTTCCGTTCTTTTTTATTTTAGTGCAAGTAAAAGTTTCATAGCTGCTACCTTTTATGATTTGATAAATGGAAAGGCTAAAGAAATAGATCATGTATTTAAGGTAAAAACTGCTATTGGAAAAACTACAAAGATAACCGATTCCATAGAAAATTATAACATAGAATTAGAAGGTCATAAACTCCCCTCTAAGCTGTTTGTGATGATTCTAGGAGGATTCGATGTTATGTTGGGTATGGATTGGTTAGCTACGTATGAGGCTAATATAGTTTGCCGAAGGAAGATGATTCGGATGAAGGCGCCTGATGGTAGCCGAGTTACGGTGTAAGGTGATAAAGTCTGTGAAATTCCAAAGATGACATCCATGATAAAGGCAGAAAAGTGTATGATGTGAGATTATGGAGCGTTCTTGGCATATGTTAAAGATGCTAAATCTGAAATAGTAAGGTTGACAGATGTAGCCATGGTGCGTGCCTTTCCAGACGTGTTCCTAAGGACTTTTCGGGAGTATCGTCCGATCAGAAGATAGAGTTTCAGACGAACCTTGTTCTAGGAGGTCAGTTCGTTGCTAAATCACCATATCGTTTGGCTTCGTCAGAGATGAATGAATTGCTAACCCAACTACAAGACCTTCACGATAAAGGTTTCATCAGACCAAAGATCTCTCCTTGGGGTACTGCTATGCTGTTTGTAAAGAAAAAGGATGATAGCATGAGAATGTATATAGATTACAGAGAGCTGAATAAGCTTACAATAAAGAATAGATACATATTACCTAGGATTGACGATAAGTTTGACCAGTTGCAAGGTGAAATTTGGTTCTCCAAGATGGACTCAGGCTGGGTTATCATCAGCTAAAGGTTAAGGAGCAGAATATCCCAAAAACAGAGTTTCGTACGCAGTATGGGCATTATGAGTTTCTCGTGATGTTGTTTGGTCTAATAAATGCTCCAGTGGCATTTATGGATTTGATTAATTGGGTTTGTCAACCGATGCTCGACAAATTAGTGATTGTGTTACTAGATGATATCCTATTCTATTCAAAAAATGAAAGAGACCACACATGTCACATCCATGAAGTGTTGGAAACTATAAGAAAGGAGAAATTTTATGCAAAGTTCTCCAAGTGCGTGTTTTGGCTACGCGAGGTGTAGTTTCTAGGTCATGTGATCAACCCAAAAGGGATCATGGTCGGTCCTACTAAAATAAAGGTTGTAATATAGTGGAGTTCACGAAAGACGCCGTTAGAAATACGAAGCTTCTTCGGATTGGCAGGTTATTACCAAGAGGTTTATCCAGGATTTTTTCAAGATTGCCGCCACTAATGAAACTGACAAGAAAAGATGTGAAGTTTGAGTGGGGTGAGAGTCAAGGGGATGTGTTCATAGAGGTAAGAAAATAGTAACACAAGCTCCTGTGTTGATGGTACCAGAAAGGAATGAACACTTGGTTTTCTATTCTAATGCTTCTTATCAAGGGTTAGTGTGCGACCTAATGCAATGGGGCAAGGTCATAGCCTATGCTTCCCGAAAATTAAAGATTCACAAAGTTAACTACCCTACCCACGATCTGGAGTTGGCGGCTGTAGTATTCGCATTAAAGATATGGATGAGCTATTTATATGGTGTCAAATGTACTATTTTCACAGACAACAAAAGCCTAAAGTATTTATTCGAGCAGAAAAATCTCAATATGAGATAGAGAAGACGGTTGGATCTCATAAAACAATATGAATGTGAGATTCATTGTCACTCGGGTAAAGCTAACGTAGTGGCTAACGCCCTAAGCCGTATACAAAAACCTTGAAGTGATTCGGGTGAGATCTTACCAGTTGATTATGACTTTTGATGTGATAAAGGAAACTTGTGAAACGTAGAAAAAAGTCATGGGCCCGAGCACGTGAAAGAGGAGAGGATGAAGGGGAGGTCGCGAATCTGGAAGAAAATATCAATGGTTTCAAAACTAGATTCGAGCATGTATGGATCCCTAGTTGTCGAGGTCTGTGAGAGAAAGTTCTAGATAAAGCTATAACACATGGCCTCTCATACCACCAATATTATCCGCTTTGCCCATGAGGAGCTCACGGATTTGCTTTTGGTTGCCCGGGTGAAAACTTCCCAGGAAGGTCACCCATCCCTGGATTGCTGCCACTTAAGCACGTTTAACTGTAGAGTTCTCCTTTCATCCACAGCCAATACGCCCAAAACATGTTGGTGAAATTAGAGACCACACATTCCTTATGAACCAGGAATTTCTCCTGTCCACGAACGATGTAGGATAAATATAGGTTATCACAGTCACCCCCCCTTTAGACTCATCGTCCTCAATGAGCTCGAGAAGTCACCATCCTCGATGAGGTATGTCCCATATCCCGAACGACACAGGATTGACTCTGATACCATTCTATAACACTCGACCTCTCATACCACTAATATTGTCTGCTTTGCCCACGAGGAGCTCACGGATTTGCTTTTGATAGCCTAGGTGATAACTTCCCAGGGAGGTCACCCATCTCTAGATTGCTACCACCTGAGCACGCTTAACTGTGGAGTTCTCCTCTCATCCACAACTAATAGGCCCAAAATGCATTGGTGATATTAGAGACAAGACATTCCTTATGAACCAGGAATATTTCCTGTCCACGACCGATGTGGGATAAATGTAGGGTGTCATAGAAGCCCATAAGACTCGCTACTTAATTTATCCAGGATCCACCAAAATGTACCAAGATTTAAAGAAAAATTATTAGTGGTCGAGAATGAAAGCCGATGTGGCAAAATATGTAGACAAGTGCTTGACTTGCCGTTAGGTTAAAGCAGAGCATCAGAAGCCATATGGAAAGATCTAACCCTTGGAGATTCTCGAATGGAGGTGGGAGCATGTTACTATGAATTTCATAACGAAGCTAACTCATAAAGCTAAAGGCAATGATGCCATATGGGCTATAATTGACAGGCTGACGAAAAGTGCTCACTTTCTTCCTATTCGGGAGATGTATAAATCAGAACGGTTGGCGGAGTTATTAGTAAATGAAATAGTCGCTAGTTATGGCGTGCCAGTGTCGATCGTTTTTATAGAGACACGTTTTACGTCCAAGTTTTGGAAGAAGTTCAATGATGCTATGAGAACGAGGCTGCACATTAGTATCGCATACCACCCACATACAGATGGCCAGTCCGAAAGGACCATTTAGACATTGGAAGCATGCTACAAGCATGTATCATAGACTTTGGTGGAAGCTGGGACAGTCACCTACCGTTAGCATAGTTCTCGTACAATAACAACTACCTTGATAGCATTGAAATGTCCTCGTATGAGATACGTTATGGTCGAAAATGTAGAACCCATGTGTGTTAGGGCGAAATTGGACAAAAAGAATTAGGGAGTATTAAGTTTATAGAGGCTACCAACAAGAAACTGAGTAGAATTAATGCCTACATGGAAGCTGCCAAGGATAGGCAAAAGTCATATGCCAACAAATTCTAAAGACCGATTGAGTTTAATGTTAGTGATACAGTAATGCTAAAGGTTTCACCCTGGGAAGGGATCATTCGATTTAGAAAGAGATGAAAGCTAAGCCCTAGGTTTATTGGACCTTTCAAGATAATAGCGTGTGTGGTGGAGATGGCGTATAGGCTGGAACTACTAGAGGAGTTAAGTGAAATCCATTGCAGACGAATATGCGCATGTCCCTCTTGAGGATTTGGAGATAGATGATAGATTGAATTATGTAGAACAAGCTATGGTGATAAAAGACAGGAAGGAGAAACAATTAAGGAATAAATTAGTTCAACTTGTCCGAGTACACTGGAAACATAGAATGGGATCGGAATACACATGGGAATCCAAAGAAGAAATGAGATAGTATTACCCTTAATTGTTTGTGTATAGCAGGTTTGGGGACGAAACCCAAATAAGGGGGATAGACTTGTAACACCCCGTTTTTCAAAGAAAACCAAAGTTTTTACGTGGAAAGGGGGTTCTCACACGACTAAGAGTTCTCGTGCGAGAACACCTGCGAAGCAATGAAATCCTATAAATAGGCCAAAGCAACCAATTTTCTCCACTTCATATGAATAGCACTACTACTGAGTTTAGAGAGAAAGCCGTGCGGATTGGTGATTAAGGTATGTATTCGATGATGTTAGTGTATTTATGCCTTTATGAATGACCGGTAATGATATTAGTGCATAATTATGCAGCTTTGAAAAGCTCTCAGTTTAGAGTTGTTACTATGCAAATATCATAAGATGAGTTCTATACCCCTTCTTTTACATGCTTTCCATGATTTGGGGTTCATATGCATACCTTAATAAATATTTTGATAAAGTATGATAATATTGATTAGTATAAAATGTGTTTGGGGATCAAAATAGCTTCAAAAACTAATGACTTGGGGTTGAAGTTTCAGGTAGAATGATAGTTATCACGCGAATAGTTGAGTTCTCGCAGCAGGCGGTTAATTTGATAGTTCACGCGCGAAAAGGGAACCTTATATGACAAGTTATCGTACGAAGGATAGTTCTCGCGCAACTTATGGTTATACGAGTGGTGAAGTTCTTGTGTGATATATAGTCGTGTGTGATAAAGTTATCGCGCGAGTTGATGTGCTCGCATAGATGGATTTTACCCTTATAGTTGATTCGTGTATGATGTAGTTGTATAGTGTGCATTAAAGATTTTATAAATAAAGAGTCTATAGCTACAGAAAGAAATAAAGTTATATGTATTACTAATGTTCAAGGATAAAGTAAGTATAATATAGTTCACATGTGAAATGCTATAGGAACTAAAGAATAGTTACCTGTTAAAGCAGAGCTGTGAAAACGTTAAAGTATGCTAAAGCACATGGACTGGAAGCTAGCTTGCATATGGTCGAGACTTGCATCCTGGCATAGACTAAAAATAGATTGTTAAAGTTGTCTTTATGATATAATTGTTGAATTTCGACAATATCTTACTTTTCGCTGCTTATATCGATTGAATTATGTGTTTGAGAACTTGTGTTTCTGATGTTCAAACCCAACTGTGAGGTTGCCTGAAAATAGGGCCTTACAAAGATTGTCTCCATCGACGGTGCCTGCAGCTAGCCAATGACCATTACTGATTCCCTTGTTAGTTTTGGATGCGCTCGACGGCGAACGTTGTTGGCCAAAATCGATTGTCGCGATACACGGTCGGTGATATGTAGTGGCAGTGATCCGTAACCGGAGGTGGTGGTGGTTGGTAATGAGTGATAAATTTCAATTTCTTTTTGAATGTTTTGTTACTAAAATGAATTTAAAATCAGAATTCTTTAGATATAATTCAATTCCCTTAAATTCTAAATAATTTGAAAAATATTAAATTCAAAATCTCATTCCTTCTAGATGCAATTCACATTTCAATTCCAATTCAAACACATTTTGCAAAGCAAATGCCCCTTTAGTTTTGGTTTTGCCGACACCCATTGTTGCAAATGACAAACGAAGCAAATGGAAAATATTAATATGCTATGTCTTGGTCTTAGTATTTTAAAGAAATTAAAATATATTTTATATGTGTGTGCGGATGCTATACTTTCATATGTATATACACACAATGATAAAGGTTGTTTGATCAGTGCACATTCTTAGCGTGATTAATCCATATTAAACATCAACCGTTTATCTCTTATATCAATGGTTGCGGTTACTTCGTACCCGTCACACAAAAAGAAAACTTTATATATTAAACTTTTCTCTCTCTATATTAAAGTGTGAATCAATTGTTTTAATTATAAATCCTAAACTTTGTTGACGGGATTATCTAATTGAGAAAAGGGCTGTTGAAAATTATACAATGTAACGTATTCGGTTGTAATCTGAACTATTCATATAATCATGACCATATATATGTAAATGATATAATTTATAAACCTAACACCCTAACGTATTCGGTTATAATCTAAACTAGATCTCATCAATATTCTAGGCCTTCATGACGTTTGAGTAGAGTTAGGTTTCGTTTGTGCTTGCGACCTGCTAAGGTATAGATAATTTGATTTATTCGACTCTATGTAGTGGATCACACATTACTTTTTGTTTTATTTTATTTGAAAATACCGTTGCTACTTGTTCGATCTGATCTGTTCGTCATGTGTAATTGTATTGAATGTGTAAGACATTTGATTTGCTTGTTCTGTTCATTAAGTTTATTATTAAGCCTACTAAAGACCTAGTTTAATTTCATGTTTGTTATTATTATTATTATTAGTTAGACTTAGTTTAATTTCATGTTTGTTATTATTATTATTAGTTATACTTGCTCAATTAAATATTTAACTAGTTTGTTTTCCAACCGCGCTTCACAACAGGGTTCCAACACGACTTAGGTTAGGTAAGTAGAAGACTTTCTTTTTACCTAAATTAAGGATCGGGAAGAACGATTAATTATGGCTGCAAATAATACATTTACCTCGCCAAAACAATGTCCGTGTTCTATTTCCTCGTCATCACCTAGCAAATGGGTCAATTAATATCTCAAGTCAGTTAAGGGACAACCCATTAAATTAGAAATCAGAGTTCAATAAAAATATGAAACATGTTCACCGATGAAATAGAAGCCCACAAAGGCCATCGAACAGATTACAGAATTTCTCAGATGGGAGTCTATGGTTGAGGAGCCTTCATACAAAGCACCGGACAACAAAAGGCTCGGATGAACTCAGGTCCACATCACAGCCATGATGACATATGTGTACATCAAATGAAACAGAAACCCACTCGACCATTGTTCAAGCCGGCAACGTCTACTCAAAGGCGGATGGCAACGACAACGACCACGGCCGCTAGCAGCAGCGGCACCACGCGACCACTGGGAACCTTCTCTCTCAACAACAAACCGATATACTAAATAAATAAAACACCATATGAAACCCTATATAAAGGGTTAGAAGATAGATGCAGTTCAACTGCTTGAACATAATGCAACATCACATGTACATGCATCAGAAAGTTGTACCAACCGCTAGAAGCATTCCAAACTACTGTTCATGAACTTGCTACATCATATTTGCCGCCGGTCAACCCAAAGGCCACTAGCGATAGCAGCGACACACCACGACCAATAATCATCAATAATCTAAATACATCTCCTACAACAAAATATGAATATCAAAGTTTTAAATTATCATAATAACAAAACACCAATACCTAAAAATTACCAAGTAAAACATGATAAAATAGTCATATGATAGATAAATTTTAATGAAATGAATAAATATGTAATACATTTTTAATAGGAATGAAAAATATGTACTTGATTTTATGCCTTGGGGAAATATATAATTATAGTCTTAATAAAATATGTAAAACTATAAATTATGTTTGTGGTTTTAATAAAACATTTTGTAGTTTTAATGCTTTATAAATTACATCTTGTAGACATCTACTGAACCAACTATTTTGGAATATAAATTATTTTGATTATCACATTGATTATAGAATATCACATTGATTCAAAACTCAAAATAATCAGTAAAGTCATCTTCAAAATCATCTAACATACTAAAACCACCTGCATATAAGTGACCCAACCCGACCCATACCAAAAAGTCTATAGTCGAGTAACACATCCGAGCACCGAATATTAGTGACCCAATTAATAGAAATTCTGCTTCCGCCACTGGTACTAAATGTTTCAAGAAACAAGTTTGGAGTTTGTATTTTTCAATTTGTAACAAGTGGTATTAACACCAACATACATTAACTTTAACCTAAGGATATTTTAGTCTTTTAATTTTATAAGGACTACTAATGTAACTTTAAGGGACTTTTGACGCAATTGTGTGTGTGTGTGTATATATATATATATATATATATATATATATATGAGTTGGGATATGCTACAAAGCCTATAATTTCTAAAAAGGATGAGAAGTGGTTCTGGCCGTTGGATCAACTAATTAAAATAGATCAATGGTTCAAAAAAACGCGGTGGCAAACTTGTAAATAAGTGGAAAACTGCTGACAGGTGGAGGGGCAAAAATGTAATTTGACAATAAACCGTCTCCGACGAAAACATCTTCAAAGTCTATTGAAAACCATCTTCGACGAAAACTTCCATCATCGTCTTTTCCTCGAAAACCATC
>BJCO01366774.1:0-10032 GCA_018326465.1 Flaveria floridana | reverse complement strand
ATCCTTATTGTTATGGGTTTGTTTCTTTGTATATTGGTCATCTTAAAACATGGATTTTCAGCCTTAAAATCATGTTTTAAATACATATATATCCGCTGCGTTTTCTGAAATATCAAGAGGATAAAAACGGTTTTATCTTTAAACAAACCCGACAGGGACATCTATATGACAAGAATGGAAACATTTGGATTATGGATAGTGGATGCTCCAGGCACATGACAGGGAACAGATCTCTTCTATAACAATTTAAACATTTTAATGGAGTCCTGTTTAGTTTGGAGGTGAAGCCGGAGGATACATTTCTGGTAGAGGTAGTGTATCCAATGGTAAGTTAAAAGTGGACAAAGTACACTTTATCAAACAGCTTGAACACAATATCTTGAATGCTTCTCAGTTCTTCATTAAAAGCACCAAATGATCTTCACAGAACATGAGTGCATTATCCTCAAACCCGAGATGACAATTCCTTAGGAATTGGTGCTTCTTAGATCTCCTAGAAGAGGGGATATGTACAAGCTGGACATGAATAATACTTCCCCACTGGGTGAAGTATCATGCTTTCTTTCCAAAGCTAATGATGATTAGTCAACTCTTTGGCATAAAAGAATATGTCACACTAGTTTTAAAACCATGAATAAAGTGGTTAAAAATAACTTGGTACCTGGTGTGCTTAAAAAGGAGTTCTTCTGTAAAGACAACTGTGTTGCTTGTCCAAAAGGAACGCCACACAAGGCATCCCACAAATCTAAAGAAGTTAAATTCATCACCACTCCATTACGCTTATTGCATATGGATCTATTTGATCCCACAAGTATAATGATCATTGTAAGGAAATCATAATGCCTTATGATAGTTGATGATTTTACAAGATTTACATGGGTATTCTTTTTAAGAACTAAGGATGAAACTGCTGAAACATTAAAATCTTTTATTCTTAAAATATAAAATCAAATTGATCATAAGGTAATAATAATTATAAGTGTTCAAGGGGCTGAGTTTAAGAATCAAATTCTTAACTCATTCTGTAACTCAAAAGGATTAGCAGACAATACAATGCTCCTAAAACTCCTTAACATAATGGTGTTGCTGAGAGAAGGAACAAGACACTTATTAAGGCTGCAAGAACCATATTAGTTGATTCAAAGCCGCCTCTAACTTTTTGGGCAGAGGCAGTCAGCACTGCATGCTATCTACAGAACAGGGTTTTCATTGTTAAGCCTCATGGAAAAACTCCTTATGAGATATGAAACAAGAGGTCACCGTTCATTGGCTTTCTGAGGTCCTTTGGTAGCAGGTGTACCATACTTAGCACAAAAGACAATTTTACAAAATTCACTGAAAAGTTGGATGATGCTGTCTTTGTTGGATATTCCTCAAGCTCTATAGCCTATAGAGAATACAACATTAAGAATCAACAATTTGAGGAATCATCCAACATTGTTGTAAATGAGCACACTCCTTGTGTTAAGGGGAATGGCCGTAACCATATCTTTGATTTAGAATTATTTCCCAACTATTATAAACCATTTTATAAGAATGTTTCAGCTGGAACAGGAACCTAAAATGACTACTCTGATGATCAACTATTTGAGTTACCCAGACCTATTCCAATTTCCCTTAGAAGACATGAACAGCAAGCTACCACTACTGAAAATCCTGAAAGCTTAAACATCTCAGGAAATAGTGGAGCTTTAACAAGTTGTTAGCAAACTGAGCCTCAAAACTCATTAGCCAACAACTCTAATACTCAACACCAAGCTGATGAAGATAGTGATCTGGAGGAACAGGCAACTATTAATATTACTTTATAGAAAAATATCATTGATGTCATCACTCATTCATTCAATCATTCCTTATTGAAAGAATATGAGATATTAGCTGGAAATAATATTTCAAATCCTGAGCAAAATTTCTCAAAACTTGGATCTATCTATGCAAATAGATGTGATTCCTAGACTCAGGATTCATAACACTCATCCAGCTAAGAACATCATTGGGGATGTCTCAGAAGGTGTGAGAATAAGAAGTTAGACCTACAGTGGGAATGTATGCTTGTACTCATGCTTTCTCTCTCAAATGGAACCTAAGAAGGTGGAAGAAGCTCTCAAGGAAAACAATTAGGTTGAAGCAATACAAGAGGAATTGCTTTAATTCAAGAGACAAAAGGTATGGAACCTATGTTCATTGCCACCTGGTCAAGTCCCCATTGGCACTAAGTGGGTGTTCAGGAATAAAAGGGATGATAGAGGTTTAATCATCAAGAACAAGGCTAGACTTGTAGTTCAAGGAGACACACAAGAGGAAGGGATAGATTACACTGATGTCTTTACACCTGTTGCAAGACTTGAGGCGGTAAGAATCTTCCTTGCCTTTACAGCATCCAAGAACTTCATAGTCCATCAATTTGATGTCAAATGTGCATTTCAATATGGGGATATCGACAGAGAAGTCTATGTGTGGCAGCCACCTAGATTTGAAGACCCATAGCACACCAACTATGTGTGCAAACTGGATAAAGCTCTTTATGGGTTGCACCAAGCACCTAGGATGTGGTATGAAACATTTTCTCAGTCTCCCCTGAAGAATGGCTACACTAGAGGCACCATAGATAAGACATTGTTCATAAAGACGTCTAGGAAGGATATGTTGCTTGTATAAGTCTATCTTGATGATATCATATTTGGTTCTTCAAATGACCAGATATGCAAAAACTTTGAAAGCATAATTAGAAGGAAGTTTGTGATGAGTTTCGTGGGAAAGATGGATTTTCTCCTTGGATTTCAAGTGAAGCAGGTGAAAGAAGGGTTTTTTATCAATTAATCTAAGTATGTCAAGGACATCTTAGAAAGATTTGAGATGAAAGATTGTAAGCCAGCCAAGACACCAATACAAAGAAATTATAATCTTTATCCTGATTCCGAGGGAGAGGATGGCAATTATTGGATCTCTGATGTTTCTCACTGCAAGTAGACTTGATGTCATGTTTGCAACATGCATCTGCGCTAGATATTAGGCTGCTCCCAGGGGGTCTTACCTAATTGCTGTCAAGAGAATTCTTAGATACCTCAAAGGAGCTCCTAAATTAGGTCTTTGGTATCCTAAAAACAAGTATTTAAACCTTTATGGTTACACTAACAGTGATTATGGTGGTTGAAATATTAATAAGAAATCCACATCAGGAGGATGTCAATTTCTTGGTGGAAGGATCATCTCCTAGAATGAAAGAAGCAATCATGTGTCTTTACATTAACTGCTGAAGCTGAATACATTGCTGTTGCAAGCTGCTGTGCTCAAATGATATAGATTCAAAATCAGATGTTAGATTATGGTTTCAACTTCATGGAGACTCCTATCCATATAGACAATAAGAGTGCTATCTCTATTACAGAAAATCCAGTCAAGCACTCTAAGACAAAACATATTGACATCAGGTACCATTTCATTTGAGATATAAATGAGAAAAACTTGATCAAACTAGTAAAAGCTGGTTCAAATGAACAATATGTTGATTTGTTCACCAAAGCCTTCGATGAACAAAGATTTAAGTATTTAACTACGGCTATTGGGATGATTAACATTGACTAGTCAATCTCTTCTGAAATTCTTATGAAAATATGTCCTATCTAAATTGTTTATTTACAATTTAAGCCCTATTATAAGAGATTCTTTCTAAAAGTTTCTAAGTATAAATTACTTCGAAGAGAAATTTACCCTCGGAGGAGATCCTTATTAATCTTCTGAAGGCAAATTCCTCTACACAAATATTCTCTTCCAAAATTTTTTATCATTGGATGATTATTTGATCATAGATCGAATTTCCTTCCAAAAGTTACTAACTTCTTCTCTCGAAAGAACATTTTACTCTCGGAAGAAAATTTGTCTTCAAGACATACTTTGCTTCAGAAGTAAAATTGCTTCGGGAAGACAATAAAGTGTTCTCTTGGAAGCAATTTTACTATCAGAAGAAATATTTACTGTGTAACGAAAATCTTCGGGCTCTACTCTGTAAAAGGTAAGATATTATTGATGATTGTCATAATATTTTAAAAAGTCTATCTTACCGCCCCTATCAAATTGGAACCCAAAAAGTCGTTTCACCTTATCGGTTTGGCTTTTTAACCACCATTTAAATGTTTCTGACTTTCTTTCTTAATTTTCTTTACCACTGTAAAAGCCCTAAAATTTCCATTATCTTTTTCACTCACTCTCAAATTACCACTTTCAAACTCCTTCAAACAGTATCTTCACAAAACAATGCCTTGAATCCCCAGCACAACCAGGTCTCCATCCTTGACTCTTCCAGGGATGCCGATTTTGCCCCCATCATCCAATTCCTAACCCAATATGTATACTTCACCACTCTAACCGTTAACCCCACCATCTACTCAAACCACTTGGCCGAATTCTGGGCCAATAGTCATAATGACATAATCAAAGGTCAAAGGGTTATCCGGTCTAGAATGTGCGGATAGGAGATTACTGTCAGTGAAACTACCCTCAGGGAGCATTTGGAACTCCATAATGAAGGAGCCCCTATTATGTTCCCAAAGTCTGATTCGGAAGACACCTATACCCAAATGGGATATGGAGGTGATATAAGCAAATCTACAGTCTACAAATTCAACTTTTCCTACAACTGGAAGTTCTTGTAGCATTTCGTCTTGCATAGTCTGTCTAACAAATCAGGAGGATAGGATCAAATTTCGTATGATCTGAGCTGCCTAGTCCACGGGTTGGTAAAGAGCCTCATATTCAACTACTCTTAGTTTGTGCTGAATAACCTAAGAGGTAATCTCATTAGGAATACATTTTACATGTATCCCAGGTATATCCAACACATAATCAATTGTGAACTGGATCAGGATAAACTAGAATATGCAGATGTTCTAGTGGTTACCCAAATGAGGTCGGGTATCTTCAAGATGCTAAAGAAGATATCCACCAACTTTACTTGAAGGTTCACTAACCTCCTTCCAAACCTAGCAGGTGATGAACCCACACCAGACACCATTATTTTAGTGCCAATCATTTTTTCCCACCGCATTACACTCACATCTTATAGACACGCCAAATGAACCCATGTTCAGTCTATTCTGATTGAACAAGTCCCCTCTGTTTAAACCAAAAAGGCTAGAGTGGAACAAAGAGCTCCCACTCAGCCAGAGGTCCAACCATACTCGATAATTAACCTCAATATCAGCGTTGAGTCTCCTCAATCTCAACCTGATGAGCCTATAGCCAAGCTTTAAGCCCTCAGGGTGAGTCCCAACACTCCCCTAAGCAACCAAAAAGGGACAGCCACATCACTGGCATAATGCCACTAGATATTGACCAAGGTCTCGGATCATTAGGAATAACTTCTATATCCTTTACTGACCTATTAACCCGATCTGATGAAGATCTCTTGTTTCCTCAGGGCCATGACGTTGATCTACCACACCATTCTCCAGATCAACTGAGCCAGAGAGAACCTTTGATTTCTAGCCCACGTTAGTTAAGCAAAACTGAGGTGAGTCGCATAGGCATGGAGGGGAGTCATGTAGACTCAGCTGCCACTACTCAGAGTGTCTCATTGGGCTCTAAGGATAGTGGTATCATAACTGAGACTGAGTATACGACAACCTTGCCAATTGATGCCTCTGAAAGAGATATCAGTATGCAAGGGAAACCATGGTGCCAAGAAACCACATCTGGTGATATTGATGAACATACTAGGTATGTTATCTCATCTCCCCATGATTCTTCAAAAGAAGATAAGGGAAGTCTGTAACTTACCATTAAAGACTTACTTTCTAAATCCTCAAACCTTTAATCAAAGGTTAAGACTTTAGAAGATAGGTCTGCCATGTAGCAACTTGAGATTAAAAATCTCAAGGCCAAACTAGCTGAGACATAGGTTGAGAAGTCTGTTAGGCACGTAACTATCCAAGTCTCTTTAAGTTCTTCCTCTAGCTCATCTACTTCTCAATACGATGATACCAAAAAGAGGGAGAATACATAAAGTCAAAGTCATAAGGAACCAAACCTGGCCATCTCAACCCTACCTTCACCCTATCCTACACAACAACAGTCTACAACTATATTTCCTCAGCCACCTCCCATAACAATTCAAGTGGACCCTAGGATGTTTATTGATCTCAACATATTCTTAACTAAGTTTCTAAAAAGCTCCTCACTTGAACAACCCTCACCTGATGTTGCTATAGCATACTTTGGAGCTGAAGAGCTTTAAAGGTTGAGTGCACCACCTACTACTAAGGAGGAAGCTGGTCAACCTGAGGTCCTTATTGAACCTAAGATTGACTTTGAAGGGAAGATAAGGACTGATGGCCCAGCAACTGACTCAGTTGGGACAGGTAGTGCCATTCCAATCTTTTTCGAAACAGAAATTCAAGATGCGGAAGGGATCATTGAACTGTCATATTTGTTTGATGATCTACTTATCATAGAGGCTATCATTGATCTAGCCTCTGAGGTAAATAGTGAGGACTTCCTAAAAATCCCCCTCTCTTGAACACCATAAGCTCAACCCCCTCTCCCCAACCTGAATCATCTAAACCAGAATCTCCAAAGGCTAAATCTTCCTCATATTCAAAGGAAAAAGGAAGATGACAGCTGAAGAAAGGTTGGAGAAGCTGAAGAAGAAAGGTTTGAAGAAGAAAGGTAGACTCAATACTAGGAAACAGTTGCCTGCAAGCAACAAAGCAATAGCAGCAACTCAAGAGTCTATCAACAACAAGAGAAGAGTGGAGGTGATAGACAGGCTCATCAATCTGGGAGTGGATAATGAAGAAATGCTTCTACTCCCAGTTGATGAGCCTGTGAAGCTGGAGAAGGCAACTCTGCTAAAAAAGGAGAAAGAGGAAGTAATAAGCTTGGCGAAAGAGGAGGAAAATAGAAAAAGGCAAGAAGAGGCTGAGCAAAGGCAGAGGATAGTGTTCTTATACTCAAGGGGCTATTCTTAGGAGGAGCTGACTCCTCATGAAAATGACACGATCTCATTTCTTTTTCATAAAGAACAAGATCAAATCAATAAGAAGAGGAAGAAAGCTACCAGAGAGAAGTTGAAGGAGAAAAAGAAGAAGGAGGAGGAGGCCTAAATTACAGTTGCCAAGAAAATAGGAGACAAAGTCTGAATGAAGGCTTATCTTAGGGCTCATGGCTTCATAAGCAGGAAAGTAGGTCCTATGTCTGAGAAGACACTACAGCGACATGTCGGTGACATCAAAGCTGACATTCGCTTAGGAAGAAGGAAAGAGGTATTTCAAGCCCAAAGTGTACAGAGTATGATACCCAATCCAACACCTAAACAAATCCAAAAAGACCTGAGCCCACCCCTTTACCCTTCCTCATCAAAACTTAACCTACTACTGAACCTTACACCCCTGAACCTACACCATTAGCCCTACCTCCACCATCATCCATTGCCTCTCAGCAACCACCACCACTACCCATCCTAAAACCCAAAACACAACCTAAAACCTAACCATTACCCAAGCCATCCTTTGAACCATCTAAGCCTCCGACCTTAGAGGAATTTAAGGAGATCAAAAGGAAGCTCATTAAATACATAACCCTGAACGACATCTCTTGTGAAGAAGGTACATAAGATTGAGATACATTGATGGCTCTTCTTGTTCCCTCACAAGAGATGCATTCCTAGATCTACCCCAGGGAACACTAGACCAATCTCTTTAACTCTTAGTAACAAACCCAGATTCCCTCAAGGAAGAAGAGAAGAAGATGAGGAGAAGATTGGTGACTTTACTGGACACAAGGAAAGGGCACAAACTGCCAAACATGCCCCTTATTGCTAGGAGGAAAATTGTCCAGTGGAGGTTTGATGAACCTTCTCACAACTTTATTGTAGAAAGGGAGAATGGTGAAGTCAACAAACTTGACACACGATCTCTGCTACACTCAAGCAGATTTGATATTGTTGAGTTAGAAGAGAAACCATTCTCAAATCCCTTAAACTCCCAAGTAGCTGCTCACACCAGAAATCACCTAAGCAGCCTTCATCTTGCTGAGCTAACCAAGAAAGCAAGGACTGAGGAGTAGTTGAAGTTAAGAAAGGAAGAAAGATAGTGTGTCACTGTAAAAGGAAGTCCATTCCTTTAAATGGTTCAAGGCCCAGCTTCAGATTCCAGAGTTAGATGAGAATATGACTATAATTCCCATCGACTAACTCTCTTCAGAGGGCTATAACAAAAGGTACATGTCATCCATAGGAATATATTGGATCTCCTATCTACCAATGACTTGTACTAACTTCTCAGCACCACTTCGGGAAAGAACAAGGAAAATGACAAATACCTTCTTTCTTGTTGAAAGTTTTGAGAAGTAGAAGAGAGTGAAGTTTTGGTAGCATCAGCCTATAGGTAGTTTGTTAGATCAGATGAGGCTGGTGCAACCAAAACTACAGTTAGAAGATTTAAGTACAACTGAATAAAGTCTTCCGAAGCCAAAAGCAACTCTTCCGAAGACAAGCTGAAGATCTTCCGAAGTCTAAAGTATGAAGAACTTCCAAAAGAAAACTAAGTATTCCAAGACTAATTAGTTTTCCTTCTGAAGTATATGAAGAACTTTCGAAGAGATGACCTCAGAAGATCCAAGGCAAAGTCTTCCGAAGAATGAAGTCCTAAAGACTTGCAGAAGACTCGGAAGAAGTTAATTCTTCCAAAATATAAATTATCTCGGAAGAACTTATTCTTCCGAACCCAATTACCTTCCACTACTAGAAAACTGTTAATAGATGACGCGCGAAAAAAGATGATGCGCATTTACGCGTATCATAAAATATATGTCATATTTTAAAAAATTTTTAGAAAGGATGACACGCATTTTTGCGTATCATCTTGGTTCGCCATCTTTTAAAATTTCAACTTATAAAATATTCTAACTTAATTGTGTATATGTTACCCAAATCATGGTCTCCCCCCTAAAAACGTACCCTTCCCCCCAGTTTCCCTCAAATCGATTGCGTCCCCTCCCCCCAGTTTCCCCCAAATCAATCGCGACCCCTCTGCAGCCGACCACCTCCACCGCCGGCCCCTGCAGCCGACCACCTCCACCGCCAGCCCCTGCACCTCCAGCACCCGACCACCTCCACCACCGGCCAAGCACCTCCAGCAGCCGACCATCGCCCCTGTAGGCAAATAGCGACCCGACCTCCCCCTCCAGCAGCCGACCACCACCGACCGAGCACCTCCAGCAGCCGCCACCGCCGATCGAGCACCTCCTGCAAGTCATAGGTGCTACATTGTTGTTTGATTGTTAAATTATGGTTGATTGTGGATGTGTTATAAATTAGGATTTAAAGTTGAAGTTCTTGGATCTAATATATGTTTTAGTGTTTGTTTTTTGGCTTTTTGAAGGTTATTCATCTTGTTTAGATTGTGTAGAAACTAATGACATATTCTTTAGGTTGTGTAGAACTTTTTATGACTTGTTTAGGTTGTGTTAAAACTAATGACATCTTATTTAGGTTGTGTAGAACTTTATGTGTCTTCTTTAGGTTGTCTAGAAACTAATGACATGTTGTTAGGTTGTCTAGAAACTACTGACATGTTGTTTAGGTTGTGTAGAACTACTGACATGTTGTTAGGTTGTCTAGAAACTATTGAAGTTATGTGCCAGGTGTTTGTTAAGTTGCCTGAATGGGTTTTCACTTGTTGCCCAAATAAAAGTTGAATTATTGTTGACACTAGGTGTATTATTGTATTATTGTTACTAGGTGTTTTGGGCCTGTATTATGAAGTTGTATCAATGGTGCCAATGGTTCACTTGTTGCCTGAATGGGTTTTCTCTTGTTACCCAAATATATTTTTTCATGTGGATATTAATGCTTTTATTGCCTTTCATAGTTGACAAAAAGATTAAATCATACATTACTTAAAGATAATACTAAGTTAGGCCATTATTTGGTTTATTTTATGAATTGTGATGCATATTTTGAGACATAACTCTTGTCATTAAACTTGATTCTAGTTTCTATGGTGGTGACAAACTAGAAACAATGGTCATGGATAA
>BJCO01366773.1:0-12975 GCA_018326465.1 Flaveria floridana | reverse complement strand
TTAGTTTATTCAATTATCTTTATTACTCGATTACAGAATCTTGTATCACTAGAATGACACGTCCTTAAAGGAAAACTATACATTAGTCCCGAACTTACGATCATTATCAGAAGAAAACTTATTTTAAATAAAGAAAAATCCGCTGGAGAAACCCGAAACACTCTTCCAACTCAAAACCATTTTATTATAATAAAGTCTTCTGCTACTTCGCCCTAACCACCTGGACCAATGATAATTAACTTTTGCGTTGCTTTGGTTTAGTAATAATACTTTTTTAACTTAGTATATGAATATACATTAAACAATCAACTTATTAACTTCTTCGTGTTTTATAGTTTTTAACCATAATATTTTTACATATTTTCAACATATTTATTACGTTTAACTGCCGTGTTACAACTTATTTTAATATTTTACGTTTCACGTCCGCGGTTTAACATCGTTACGTCTACTTCCATTCGATTTATTTTTTGTTTTTATTTTAATACGAGTTTTTCTTGTGTTGATGGTCGTTAACCGTGATGCGACATTGATTTTACTTGCCATTTTTTTACGCCCCCCGCGCAACGCGGGGGCTCAATACTAGTTTTTAAAATGATTGTTACTTAAAAAATAATGATAACTACATAAACAAAATATTATTTAAATTAAAAAAATTAATAATTTTTAATATAACTATAAGGACACGGATGAAAAATCAATAATAATCAATCATTTTATTATGTTTTCTATCAAGCATCAAGTAATATCTCCTCTTTTAAAATTTCTCAACTGTAAGGTTTATAATTGCTAGAAACATTGTTTCTCTTTGTGGTTTTGAGTTTTGCCTCTTAATTATATTATACTATCATTTAAAAACAAAACGGAATGAACAGTGATTTTTTAGATTTGGGCCGTTCGATTGTAATCCACGGTTGTGGGTTATGGTAGTTTGGAGCTGGAGTCATTGCGACACCTGTAAGGTTGGTAGTGATGGTGGGATACGTATTGGTTATGCTCTTCACCTAATATGAGAGTTGTCTGTACAAGCATTGTGCGCAAGATCACGTGTAGACTTCTCAATCTGCCACCGTTTTACATGTGGAGAATTCCCAGAAAAATAAAAAGAAAGAGAGAGAGAATTGTAACCGGAACAATGAATGCAGATTTAGAGATTTATAATCAAAATAATGGAGTTGACAAGAAGATGAACATGTCTTCTCTATCGTTGTTGTGAGGTAAACTTTTCTTCTAACCCGGCCGGCCAGTCGGGTTTTTTTGTGTGAATTTTATTCGTTTACATATTTATTATTGGTTTCATGCTTGATTTTTGGTTTTCCTGTGACGGGAGTGAAAGATGAGACAAGAAAAGAGATGAGAGAGAGGGGGAATCAGTCGGGATTAAAGAGTAGACTAAACTGGTCGAAGTAGAAGTGGTGAAATTCCATATTTACCGTCCCACGGTGACAGGAGCGGCCTCTAAAACAGGGCGGAAATCGACTCTGAAGATGGTGACGGTTATGATCTTAGGCTTAAGATGACTTAAGCTTTGGGGAAAGGTAAGGTATACACTGGGGATGTGATCATAATCGATAAGGCTTCTGGGAAGATAACCAAACTTGGGAGATCGTTTTCATGGTCTAGGGATAATGATGCAATGGGGCCACAAATTAAACAAAGTTTATTTAATGTCCTGATGGTGAGTTGCAGAAGAGGAATGAGGTGGTGCATTGCTTTGCACTTCAAGAAATCAATGTTATCAATTTTAAGTACAAATAACGACTAGATTGGTGTTCTTATACTAATTATTATGACTACAACTAACTTGGTTAAGCAAGCCTTACATGTAGCAGAATTGATGCCAAAAGTTAACTGCACTATTAATCACCACTTGGTAAGAAAGTCATATGTGTTTGCATTGGCCTTTAAACGGTTATTATCGTCAAATTCTAATTATTGGTTGTTGGTCGGTTATACAAAATGAAATGAAACTCTTGAACAATGCCAAGCAACAGTCTCTTTTTGCATCTTTGGTCGCATTGCTTATGAGTATAAACTTATCATTTAGCTTAATTCAAACTTAGAGCTGGAAAATAATAGTTAGGAAAAAAATTTAAATATTTGGGGTATAAATATCTTAACGCTCGGTGGTCTTTTATAACAAAGATGTTAAAATGAGGCAACAATATAAAAATTATAATTTGATGAATAATAGTTAGAGAAGTGGCTAAACTATAGTTGTATGATCATTAGGGGTGTGAAAAAAATCTGTATATGAAATCGAATGTGTACTATCCAATCGGATATTCAAATTTGTGCACCTCTAATGATTATGCTTTACAAATACAGAATTGAATTTTCTATACTTGCTAAAAATTAAATTTTCTATACTTGCTAAACAAAATTATGTAGTTGTCTGTTTATCCATACCATATTATAACATCATTATAAAACAATATTGATTTTATCGAAGTGTAACACTATTTGGGTATTTGGATGGTAATGATTTCTGCTAGGTCAAAGACGCAACGCGCCGATCAGTAATCCTCCTAGTTTTCTTAAAATCCAAACACTTAGTTTATCTGATACGTCTCATGTGACGGCCATATCACATTAATATACCATTCATTTAGGTGTCATGGAGGCATGACAAGTGTTATCGTGAGGCAAATCACGAGCATAAAACATTAAGTGTTTTTCTAAATTTTATTGTATTTCTTTCATCAGTTATAATACTACATCTTGTTTTTAAAATTAAACTCCTCACATTACAGAAAACTCATTACACATCTTTGTAATGATCACATAAATACTTACATGAAGCCTACGTAACAACACTTTTTCATCACTATCGCACAACATTACGTGTAGTCCCAAACCAAACATCTTCTCCCATTTCCATTCTCATTCCCAGACATTTTCATCTTTAAAACCTTCTATCCAAACATATTCTTTCTTTTGTTGGTTTGTTTAACATTTTAATTTTTTTAATCTTTCTGAAGATAAAAAGACACCAAACAACGAAACCCTCTTTTGTAGTTGCCGCAATATATAATATCACAATTGCTCAAAACTACGATAGAAACAAATCATTAGCTCAATTCTCACCACCACCACCATATCAACCATCACCACCACCTGTCGCCATTTGACATGCAAAAAGCTCCACCTTTTGATTGGCTAGTGAAGGAACACGATGAAACAGATGATTCACTAAACTTATGTAGTTGCCTCAAAATATAATATAACACAATTTGTTTAAATTAAACTTATGTTATTTAATCGATTAACTTATGGTACTTAAAATCTTACTCGAATCAAAATTCTATAGGGTTAAGAGAAACTGTTCCACTCAAAATATTATGTCATTGAGAATTTATAATCCCATAAAAATTTTTAAATAAGCAAGTTTTGATTGTCATATCTACATGTCGTGTTTAGGTTGATCTTTTAACCCATATAATTAAACGCTCATGTTCGGTTAGATGCATCAGCCCATTTAATCAAACAGGCCGACCCATCAACCCTTTAATATAAAGGAAACCTTTTAAATAAACAAGCTGATCCATCACCCATTTAATTAAATAGGTCAAACCATTAGCCCGTTTAACTAAATAGGTCAAACCACCAACCTAATTAATCTATTTATTACAACTCACCAGCTTGTATATAACACCTTACGATGCATCATCCTGTTTGATTATTTAAATAAATGGTTTTAAAATGGATGAATTTAAGTGAGAGTAAGGTTTGATGTCTATAATACAAATAAATACATGGGTCATGTTCCGGTTTCACGATTCAACTTGTTGACATGCTAGCCTGATACACTGACACCCCTGCATCGTATTCTTCAACGCATTAAAAAGAAGACACTCAAACACCGTTAAGTTTTAAACGTTACAAGTTAGGGGTTTGTGGTTTTAATTTTGAAACAATTTGATAATCTAAGACTTAATTACCTTTATAACGTTTTTTATATCTAGCAACCTATATCAGTCTTGTATATTTCAACCTCACACCACCATTGAAAACCCTCTCGTCATACAATCACACAACCATCGTAAAACCCTTTATTTACTTCTTCTCGCCACAATTCAACAAGGCTAGTCAAGCATGACTCACCAATCGAACAATGGGGACTCAAAACCCTCTGGCAGTAAATGTTCAAAACCTAATTCATGATCAATCTTGGACTCGTGTAGCTGCCATAGATGAAGTCATACGAAGACAGTAAGTGACCCGGAAGAAGAAAGTTTTGTACTAGTAATTGCGGTGTTGCCGATAATAAGGCCGTTGGAAAGGTGGCCGAAGAAACAAGGGAAGGAGAGGGGATCGGGGTGATTGACACACATGAAGGGAGGTTTTGTGGTTTTATATTATATTTAGTAATGTATATAAATTGTTCGGCCGAGCAAACATGATAAACATCAAATTTGTTGAGAATAAAACCACATTTTAACAAAGACCCTAAACCATTTATTTATACTAAACCTATAACACTCCTAACGTAAACACTGTTTAATAATCAAATAAAAACAAACTCAATCCTAATCTACTTCAGCCTTTATCAAATAACTAATAAACTAATATTAACGATTATATTTTTTATTTAATCAAGATTAAACTGTCACAAATAAACGATATAGTTTATTACATAATTGGTATGAATGATTACTAAAGGTTAAGTGTTATTTCATCAAAAAAAAGCATAATTGGTATTAGGGGTGTTCAAAAAATCCGATATCTGAAAATACCCGAAATCCGATCCGTATCTGAATCCGAATAAATCAATCCGGATCCTTATTCGGATATTCGGATCGGATCTCATCCGAATCCGAATTTCTTATTCGGATTTCGGATCGGATTTCGGATATCACACTTTTTTTATTCGGGTTATTCGGATTATTCGTATATCTGATTAATCTGAATAAGACTTCAACTATGTTTCTAGCCCAATACTAATTACTCAACTATATATTATGTTTTCAGCTCAATACACAAGAATCTTTACACATTTTAGTCATAATCCTATATAATTATGAAATAATCGACCGCCGTTCTAAATTAGAGATTCTAATATTCGGGTTCTATACAACTGCCTAAATGCTTTAAATTCTGAATTTGTGTACAAGTCAAATTTTATTTGTTAGTTTTATATCTTTTATTGTGATTTCTAACTTATAAAATGGAAAGAATAAAAAATTAGCAAACAAAATAAATATATAGAAAAAAAAGAAAAAAATTATTATTTGGTTTATTCGAATTATTCGGATAAATTTGGATTTTTCGGATATATCCGAATCCGATCCGAATTGAATTCGGATAGATTCGGATCGGATAGAAAAATCCTTATTCGGATCGGATCGGATTTCGTATAGGGTCCTGAAATTTTCAAATCTGAATAATCCAAATTATCTGTAATCCGATCCGATGAACACCCCTAATTGGTATGAATGATTACTAAATGTAAAGTGTTATTTCATAAAAAAAATTAGTTAGGGTTATCAAACTTGTTATAAAATCGTAACTACAAACCCAAAGTAACAACTTTTGATACTTAGACCTTAAAAATGTTATTTTAACTAAATCATAAAGATCATTTATGTAATTAACTTTTAAGTTTATAATTATTTTTTGCATATTTCTTGTTATATAAAAAAATAATAACTTCATTGCCTAAATTAGAATTTTATTTTAGCATTTTTCATGCTTTCATCTCTTATTTCATTTATAAATGATGATGTCTCTAACAAAAGAAATAGATGCATAAAAGATAAAACTAATATATTTATTTTACCTTATAATGATATATAATTAATGCACATATCACGTTTAACATGTTATCATCTTAAATATCATATATTGCACCCGTGAATAAAGAGGAAATACTTTTATAGGGATTGTTAGACATCTAAGAGTTAAGTTAAAAACTAGTAGTTGAAACTATACTCACTTTTAAAAAATAAATAAATATTTCATGAGACCCATTTATAAACTTCAAAGAAGTTTATGATAGGGAAACTGAGTTTATAAAATGCACGTAAATAACATATCTCATCACATTTATATCTACAGAAAGAATAAACCATTCTGACTTATAAAGTTATAAGTACATATATTCAACCATGAATCCCAATTCCTCCATAGTTAAGGGTGTTCTTCCTCTGCTTATTACGTCTTCTTCTTCTCGACTTGCCTGCGGCTGCCACCAACCGCGGTATAAACACCCCGGTCCCACCACCGTTACCCGCCCACAACCTCTCAATCCAGCTAGGAACTTCCACCCTCCTCTCACTCTCCGTCCAGCTAAAGTACCCGCTAGACGCCACTAAACCACCTCTACAACCGCCACGGCTAGCCACCGATCTCCTCTTAAACTCCGGACCCACGTGTGTCTCATCGTCATCATCGATCAGCATCAGTATCCGCCTTGTGAGCTCAGCGTGAAAGGCGGTATCCTCAGCGTCTAGCGAGTCCATGTTATCGTTAAGTTGGTAGTATGGAGATGTAGAAATCATGAACTACCAATATGTTGATGATGGTAATGTAATTTGCATCAAGTATATATAGCATTGAGGGATTGAATGAATATTGATCATAAGAGTCAAAGTAAGTGAACTCGAGAATGTTTAGAGGTTCCTCAAATGGTAATATCCGAGAATATGTCGGTATTGTGGTGGAATCCACTTGAAACAAATCAAAGGTCAAAAGATGAAAAAAAAAGTCTCAACGTTTGAAGTTGGTGCGGTGATGTTTGAAGTTGAAAAAAGTCAAAAGTGTGAACCATAACCCACGATGATAGGCCCACATCCGAGAACAAGTGGAAATCGGTTGCATAAAAACTATAAAAAGATTGCTTTTAAATTTTAATCGGTCCCTGGCCAGGACCACATCGTGGGGTGTGTTTTTTACCCGAACTCGAATTTCTAATCTGAACAAAATCAACTCAGACCTTATTAAGAACTAACCTGAGCAATCCAACCTGATTATTACACTAACCCGAACCTGATTTTGTGAGATTTGGGTCAACCTGATTAACCTGAATATTGGTATTTAAAAAATCCCAAGATTTATATATACGTGTGTGTATTTATATGTGATTTGGTTTTCGGTTTGATTTCCTACACCTAAAAACCCGAGGAACTCGAAACTCAATTAAAAAACCTGAATGACACCCTTACCACACCCCAAACCTCTCAGGCGGAAATCCACCCCGGATTTAACAGTAAACTCGGAACATTTTTGCTTTGAGCGAGACTTGAATACAAGATCTCTTCAATTTTAATTGGTCACCTGTTCCTATGGCGCGATTGGCCAAAAATAGGATTCTTCCAAAATGGAACACATAACTTACAAACTTACATAGGCAAAGTATTGTATGTATCCATCCTCTTTTTTTCATAAGTAGTGTTAATTTCTAATCCTCTATTGTAATTTTTTGGTCTGGTAGCATAAATGTTTTTATATATAACGAGTTTGCCCCCCTAAAAAATTTAATTTCGCCCCAGCACTCGTGTGAAAGTATTCAAACTCCGTCACTGCTTACAAACTTTGACTTTATAGTTTTAAAATACTTGTCTCATATAGTTTAATAATAAACTTAGTTTATAATGTCAACATTAATCACTCCAACAATTCCTAGGTGGAATTTAAAGTTGTTTTGGTTTCTAGATAATCCATTCACTTTGTAGCGAACTCACCCATGGTGAACTTTTCTTGTGGTAGAGAAAACTGTTTTCATCAAAAACATGTTGGAAATGTGAACTTTTATTGTGATAGGATCATGATATCTTCAAATGTATTATAGTATCATATAGATTTTTTTTAATGGTTGGTTAGTTGTTAGCTGTTAGTATCATCAAGTTAGTAATATTCACCAATATCAAGGTTTGAACCTTGGACCTCCACAAGAGACAAGGCCTCCCACCTCCCCCTTAACCACTAGCCCAAAAGATCATTGGTTTATAGTATCATATAAATAAGAGATCAAAAACTCCTATATTAGTGATACAATATTTACTTTCCTAATTACATTATCATACGTATTATAATACCCAACAGTGCATGCATTGTTTCACTTTGTTTACGACACATCGTTTGCGCAAAATTCGTTTAATAGGTTATATACTTAGCTTAAAAGCAAATGAAATTAAAGTTAAGTTGTTAAACTTATATGCTTCTATGAAGAGGGAGTTGGGTTTGATTCCTAGCACTTCCTTTTTTCATTTTTTAAATTGTTTTAATTATTTAATATTTCAGTATTAATTTTAAACATTTTTGTGTTATATACTCTTATGACGTATTAATACGTTTCATAATTGATTTTGATTAAAACTAAACCAAGTTATATATAATTTATATTTATTTTTAAATTCAATTTGACTTTTCTTTTATAATTTTAATTCTAATGTTTTAATAGATATGTTGTGATTTTTTTTATGTATCGATACTTATCTTTACACTCCCAACTTTATATTTATACTTGCAACTCTTTACGTAACTAGATTTGATATTACTAGTAATATAATTTTCCGTTTTCTAAGCGCTAAGAAATTCTGCCAGATAAAAATAAAAATAACATGAAAGGTAATCTCATATCTCGTCACAATTATATCTACAAAAAGAATAAAACAATATGACTAGCTAGCGACTTATAAGTGTATACATATTCAAGCATGAATCCCAATTTCTCCACAGTTAACAGTGTTCTTCCTCTGCTTATTACGTCTTCTTCTTCTCGACTTGCCGGCGGCGGCCGCCACCCGCGGTATAAACACCCCGGTCCCGCCACCGTTACCCGCCCACAACCTCTCCATCCAGCTAGGAACGTCCACCCTCCTCCCACTCTCCGACCAGCTAAAGTACCCACCGGACGCCACAAAACCACCACTACAACCGCCACGGCTAACCACCGACCGCCTCTTAAACTCCGAACCCACGTGCGTCTCATCGTCGTCATCGATCAGCATGAGTATCTGCCGTGTGAGCTCAGCGTAAATCGCGGTATCGTCTTGATCATCCGTCGAGCCCATGTTTTCTTGATGAAGATGACCATGGTCTAAGCTCATGTTGTTGTATGAGTTGGTACTAATATTGATGAATGATGATGAGTGTAATTCAAGTTCTTGATGTTTGCTGAATTGATGATGATCATGTGTTGGTTGGTTCAAGTGTATATATATATAACACAATGGGGAGCGGAGATTATTAATTGAATGAATGTTGAATATTATTAGAGTCAAAGGTCAACGAACGCGAGAAAGTTATGAGGTTCAATTCCAAATGGAAGTAATATGCGAGAATGTGTCTGTATTGTGCATATATGGAATGGAATCCAGTTAAGAAAGACAAATGAAAGGTCAAATGATAGAAAAGATCTGAGATAACAGCGTACGTTTGCGTTAGTTAGTTGGTCAGTTGGTGTTTCATGTGAAGAGTCAAACGTGTGAACTACACGTTCAAACCCCACGTGATACGAGAGAAGTGGTGGATGTCGGCCGGCATATATGGATTGGAAACTACAAAAAAAAAAGAAATAATAATAAAAACACGGAATTTCTAGAAATAGATGGCTTTCAGAAATGATTAATAAATAAATAAAACATGGAAATTTTTATTTATACTTACGGTAGAGTTTTAATAAGAATTATATTTAATCTAATAAAATTAAGAAAAATTCTTGATTTTAACGTGTATCCTCCTCTATTATTTTTAAAGAATTTTGTTATTGTGTTAAGTGCGTCAGACAATTGTGTTAAGTATTTTTTTAATTATTAGTTATATGGAGTTTTATTATGTTTTACGTTTTAAATCATTTCATGTTATTTTTGTCATTGTTTTTTATTATATATATGTGTATGTGTGTGTATTTTATTTTATTATTATGTTTCATAATCTTTTAATATGTATTAAAATTATTTTATCAATTTGTTTTTCAAAACTCATAGTGTTTAAGAAACATAATAACGAGCATAAAAACACATATGAGATATTTATCATTGTGTTTTACGTTTTATATCATTTAATATTTTTTTTGTTATTGTTTTAATGTACTATATTAATTAGTTGTTCTTATATAATAATAATATTTAATTACTATATGTATATTTTTTTTTGAATTTATCATCTTAGAAAACACAATTGCCTTAAGAAAAACATAATAACAAACAAAAAGATACAATGAACTGACTAAAGACACGATGACGAGCAAAAATCATATGAACTTAAAATCGAATAAAGATTATCTTTTTATATAACAAGATATTGCAATCGTTTTGAAGATAAAAAAGCGTTCGTTTTATGGTTTAATTTTTATACAAAATATAATGTCGTAATTAAGTTTATGAATGTTTAGAAAAGCAATGAATTTGAAAAAAGTCAACAAAAATGGTTTTAACTAAAATACATTTCTAACAAACTTTTTCACTAGAATTTAATATTAACCATTGATTAAATATTAATAGTTAAAATTACTTTTTACGTATTTTATATTTAAATAATTTTTTATTTGAACATTCTCACTGTACTTCTACACACCACTTGAAATTAATCTGATCATTCATCACCTGCAATCGAACATCAAATTCATGCAAAATGGCAGTTTGACTACTCAAGGGCTGATCGTTTGAGTATTCGTCTAAACAGTCATTAAGACAAGACACGTCACGATTGTTGGGTATAAAAAGGTTGTTTATTACTGATTTAAATAAACATAAACATAGAAACAAGCAACTATAACATTAATACTTTATGGAAATTTTTAATTTTATTGGCATACAAACCATGGAATTAGGGGTGAATTCAAACGATATGAGTAAACGTACACAACGAAATTAAAAGCCATGACATCTTAAAACAATAACGAAAAAATAATTGACATGTATTGGAATTTATCGAATAAGCGGTAGTGCAACGGTACAATCCGGTAGACCGTGTGGAGGCAACCAAACATTAGTAGCTAGGTTAACATCAGTTTGTACAACACTTTTCATATAGCGTAAACGACGTTGGAGATTTTCTCGAGCTAACTCTTTTAAGCGAGGATTGATAATTAAAGCACTCAAACGACAAACCTTGTGAGTCATGAACTGACAAACTCCGTCACTCGATCATGAGCCGTATTTATGTTGAAAGTAAAAGGTGCCCCTATCATCTTGTGTGTGTTTGTTTGAGAGTGTTTTTAACGTATACATAGTAGGTGAGTTTTTTTGTGTTTTAAATATATTTTTACGTTTTTGAGTGTTATAATCAAATCAATACTTCCATTATCTACTTATATTTACATACGAGGGTAGAATAATCCATAACAATTTAAAAGTTAAAAAAACAGCTAGATAAAAATTATATTACCTTTTGATAACAGCTCAAACCATTTGAAACCGGTATTTTCAAGTGGGTTCTTGTACTGGTTTGGTTAAAAAACCGGTCTTAAATTTGTTTTGTGTTTGGTTACACCCGTGAAACTGACCAACTGAGATCAGTTTCATTCGGCAAGAGTTAGTAATCGATCAAGAAAAATATATTCTGATATTCAAACGCATGGTGATTAGTAATTATAATCTACAACAAAATAATCTAATACCAAATAATTTCATAAACAACGTTGGTTTTATTATTAATTTTGGTTACACCATATAGGATTTCAACATATTCCCTAACAACTTTAACTCATAACTTGCATTATATCTGTTTTTTTGAGCTATTCAATTGCTCTATACATTCTTCCATTTGCGTCTGCATCTTCTGCCTGAAAATTCACAATGCCAAAAACAATATATCAAAATATTACTTATAAAAAGTTAATATAATATTATAGAAGATAAAAAAACGAAAGTAAAACAAAAGAAAATTAGAAATTGTCTAAATGACATACTTGGTTTGTATTCTCCTCTAGTATGGACGGTACGAGGAATAAACACGCCCGTTCCACTGCTCGTGTTTCTCCACACGTTCACGAGCCAAACGGGCACAGAGCTTGTTGGACTGTCAAGATCACGTTCCCAACAAAAATAACTTTCGATTTGTCGGTCCAAGATGAATCTTTGTTTGTTGATACACACAGGGTTTGATCGTTTAGCGATTATACTCCCAATAAGATCTTCATTCTCATCATCGGATATTAATGTCAATATCCGCCTTTCAAGCTCATAATAGTAAGAATCAAAGTCATTTGTCAAGTCAACTTCCCTTGTTGTGCTCATGTTTGTGTCCATTTTCACCTTGAGTGAGTGATTGTTTTGACAACATGATTTTGAGGTTTATATAGTTGATGGTGTGAATGAAAAGAAAGTTAATTTGGAATTTAACTCGTTGAATTGAATTCAAGATTAATTATAGATCGACCCTTTTTCAGAGATTTGGTTATTTGGAATTTAGTGTTTAGATGTATTTATTGTGTGTAATTAATCAATAAACATTAATTATTAGCATCGTTCACACTTGAATTCATATGGGAATTGATCGAACAAGTCCGGAAAGAAGTCGTATCAAATTTCATTTCATTTCAGGCCCGAATCGTTTATTAGCCAATAACCATTTAACTATTTTAACTTTATACAAATATAATTATTTTGTTGTATATTTGAAATTTAGTTTTGCATACATACATATTTATATGTGTGTGTATATCACAAAATAATTTATTTAGTTATTTTTATAGATGATCTGCATAAAATTTATTATGTTAATATGAAAAATAGGTTCTTGATACTAGTGATACTTGATATATGAAACTTGGAGTCGACCTTGATTAAATTAAGCTCGAGCTTAGACTCGAGCTTGACTTAGTTAAACCTTCTAACAAGCCGTTCTTCAAAAATTGAATAGAGACTTGTAACTCTTTGCATGTCTAAAAATAATATCGTTGCAATCTTGAAACTGTTAAAGATAAACAGTTACAGAGCTTGAACAAATGTATAAGCCCCGAAAATCATAAGAGGAATTATAAATATCTAACTCTAAGTGGAAAAACATGGTGGTTGGTGTGGGGTGGGG
>BJCO01366771.1:0-10222 GCA_018326465.1 Flaveria floridana | reverse complement strand
AAACAGTCCTGACACTCTCGAACCGTTAGTAATGGGATTAGCGAGGTAATTCTGAGTAGTACTACTGAGTTTGACAAACCCCGCCCGGGCTAGTCGCGCTAGCTTGATTGGAGGTCAAACAGGTGCATTATTGACCTAACATTTGTCACTGTCTGGTGAGACGTCACGGGGAAACAACAAACATATAGGACATGCAAACAGTCAGCTTCGGTTTGAAACGCTAAGTAACTTGACTACAGGCTAGCTACCTATTGATATGCTTTAATGACTTTACCATTTGAACCGTTACAAACATTTTATTTGTGATTTAAACCTGTGAGCTCACCAACGTTATGTTGACACCATTTAGCATGTTTACTCAGGTCACAGGAACGCATAAGCTCATGATGCACGCTCCAGGAACGCACTCAGGACATGCATTCATTAGTTATGTTTTCTTGTATTGAACATTGGTTTAGATTTGGCACTTGGAACTCTTTTGTAATGGATTTCCATTTCATTTATACGCTTCCGCACAATGTTAATTTGTTTATGTTACTCTGATTGAAGAAAAACGTGTATTTTTAAATTCATATAGTGTCATTCGATATGACTGTGTCTGAGATCCTGGTATGTCACACGCCTAACGTTCAAACCCCGTTTGTGGAAATCGAGGGTGTGACAAATATCACAATGATTCTTACATCAAAGGTCATTGTCGAAAGCCCCACCAAATACTTACACACACATATATATATATGACATTCACAATAGTCCTCAAATGATCATGGTCTATGTCCATCTCAAGAAGAAGAATCGAGTCATCAAATCTCAATCTCTATGATTCTTAAATATCATTATCTTTGTGCTTATAAGAAAAATGTGATCTCGCAAAAGTCTCTCTTTATACTCAATAAGCCCTGATGACGGGATAAGTTCTTTGCCGGATGTCTGTGGGAACCAAATCACTTGAGCTTCTCTAATCGAACCTAAAACACGACAAAATAAGTTGCAGGTCACTCGTTGAAAAGAATAAGGCATGGGTTTAAATTGGCCAAACATACCAACAATCATTCTTGAACTGTCTTGGCAATCAAAAACTTAAAATCGTGATTAGACTCTACATCAGTGCGATCTCACTAACTCGTCGATGTTTAAATACATCTTTGTGATTAAGTATATTTTAAGGATGTGATCTCATGATCAAATCAATTCTTGACGTTAAATGATTAAAAATAAATAAATATTTAATAATAATAATAAAATAAAAAAAATCCAAAAAGATTTTTCATTTCAAATTATTTTTCAAGTCTTCCATATTATGCTATTGAAACGGTCTCATATTTTTCATACATGTCACGGGAAATTGCACACACAAACGAACATGTTTTCGCTTGTTTACATTCGTAGATAAACATGGGTTTATTTGTATGTTGAAATGATCTAACGAGAAATGTGTAGAATATGTTTGTGTTTGTGGTGCAGATATTGCTACAAGTGATGGTCGATCATCACCTGAGCAATGAACCAGACCTGAGAACCTGTTCTTCAAGTTTGCAGAAGATACATAGCTAGGAATCCTCCTCCTACATCTTCTGAAGCACTCGAGATTAGAGAATTAGGAAAACTGTTCCAATATCTTTAGAAAGGATGCACTGAAAAAGGGGGAGCATATAAATAGGGGGAGCTTATGAGATGAATAATCTTTTTCATCAGTTTAGAAAACTTCAATTTGAAGATCTTTCTATGGTTGACTTCTCGGGGCTGAATTCGTATGAAGACATTGATAATGATAGACTAAAGGGGAGTATTGTTGGGTCTGAAAAGAATAGTCTATATTATTAACACAGTCAAAGTCAACAAAAGTCAACGTCACGATCAAAGTCATCAGAAAAGTCAAACAGACGCGTTTGAAATGAAGAACCGAGACGAGACGTTGAAGATATATTTGACTAGGAGTTTTATTGTTAATAAATATATTTTGTGTCAACAAAATATATATAATATTCTTTTAGTCAATTTTATTTTTTATTTGCAATTTCACTAATTAGTTTAAGTCTAGGGGCTTAATGTGTCACTAGTGAATATTATATTCACTATAAATAGATAAGTTATAATTAGGGATTGTAAGCTTGAATGAGCTAGATTTGGGGTTTCCATGTAAACAATATCTTATTCAAATCAATATGGATCAAATGAGGTTTTTTCATTAATGTTCTTGAGTGTTCATCAAAGTTCTTCATATTTTATGTGTTTGATCTAAATCTTTATTGTTAATTGATTGGTTCAAGTGCTCCTGGAACAACAATTTGATCTTAGGTTTAGATGTTGTTTCAGAGATTGTGTTCATGTCAAAAGTTCCTGCTGACACAAACTTCACTGGTTTAAGTTTAATTGATTGAATTGATTAATTGATTGGTTCAAACTTTTAGCTTTAGCAGCTTTTCTTCTTCTTTGATTTCTTGTTCTTGATGAAGTTTTAGTGCTTTGGATTTTGATTGAATCTTGAGAAGATTCTTTTTCACATTCTTTGTTTTGATTTAATTCATTTGAGCTTGATTCATCAGAACATGAAGTTTCTGATTTCTCTTCTTCACATTTTCCTTTCATTTTGTTATTGATATCAGTAGCTTTTTCAACCTTTTGTTCAGGTTCACTCTGTTCAATAACACTCTCACTTTTTGGTTCAAAGAGATTTTTGTTCGTTTGTCGCGGTTCATAAGATTTTACTTTAATAGGATGACCATTCTTTATCCTTGAAATTCTTTAAGCTTAGCTTTATTCTCTGGTGAATGATCATGGGTATTAAAATTTTCAGGTAAGGTATTTGTAATAGATTCAGGCATAGGTTCATGTGTGAATCCTAATCCTAATTTTATCTTTATCTTTCCTTCCATTCACCAGTTGCTCAACAATTGTCTTTGAGCTTTTCACTTTGGCTAAATCAATTTGAGTTACTGCATTTGTAATTTCTCTTGTTCAAGAGCTAAATCAATGGTTCTTTATGATTAGTTTTCAGCTTATTGTGCTTTGACCCTTCTTATTTAAGTTTATCACATATTTTGAATGAGTATGTTCTGTAGTGTTCTACTTGTTCAAAACATGCTTTGGTGCATATTTTCTCCCTTACTTCCACCGGGATTTCTGGGTAAGAATTTGAAGACTCAGTGTCAGATGATGAGTTCACAAGCTTTGGTTGTTCAAACTGTGCCATAAGAGTAACTTCTTCAGAGTTTTCCTTAGGGTTAGCTTTGTCACTCCAATAATAGCCTATCTCAGTGTCTGATTCACCTTTTGCCTTTGGATCTTTGTCTTCAGACCAGTCTTGATCGCTCATCTTAGCAATCAGTGCTAGACAAGAAGTGAGATCAGCTTTAAACTGTTCTGCGTAAGCACTCCAGTCATAACCATACTTGATACTTACAACTAATGCTTTCTTTGATTCTTCAATGGTCTTTTCCTCTTTTAGTTCTGGTATTGGCAGGCATTGATAAGACTTTTGAAATCTCTTATGAGCCTGTTGATGATATTTTTTGACTGTTAGAAGTACTTTGGCCATTTCCTCCTTGTGTTCTTGGAGCTTTACACTCTCTAGAAAAGTGGCCATAGTTGTTACAGTTAAAACACATTGACTTTGATTTATCAATCCAATAGTTTTTTTGCACTTGGTTTCTAATTTATATTGGCATACGAGTGTTTTTAAGTACTGTAAGCTATCATAACCATCTGCCAGTTTAAGTTTTTAAGTCTTCAGACTCAATCATGTTTAAGTTTTGAATTTAAGAAAATATACTATTTTTGTTGTTTTTAGATTTAAAATGAAATAAAGAAATGAAAATATTTTTTTGGATTTTAGATTTTGAAAAATTTACTAAGTGTTGAAAAAAAGTCTGATTCTGATGCGCATGAATAGTGTTGAAGTGCCCACTTTGACTTTGAAATGCCTAAGGGAATTCCTTAGTGTTTTCTGAAACTCCCAAACTAAAAACACTTGAATAGTTCTAAAATTTCCAAACAGTGGTGAAGCTCCTGAACAGTTCCAAAGCATCTTAACAGTTCCAAAACACCTGGGACTTTGTTTCTGAAAAACTTCCAAATAGTGCTAAAATGCTCACAAACAGTGTTAAAACGCCCACTCTGAAACGCCTACACAGTGCTAAAGCGTCTGAATAGTGTTCATGCGCCTAAACACTTAGGAATTTTGCAGATGATTTCAACACATCAAACGCCTAATTCATCTTCTTCTTAACAACCAGATCTTAACAAACTTTTCAAAACTTGATTAATTGATCTCAAACTCTTCAATCAAGTGTAGAAAGTATTGATTATCAAACCTTTAACATCATTTTCCTTCAATTAACAACAAAAACTCAGAATTTTACTGAAATTTGTGTTCGAACAACGAAGAACAGTTCGCACTCAAATCTGATGAAAATTCAGATCTAAAGGTGTCAAATCACTTAATTGTGATTCAGTTCGTGTTTCAAATGATGAAACACAACTAAAATCATCAATTAATTAAACAATTGGTATCAAAACACAGATTCAAGTGATTCACAGGTGCTCAAAAGTCGTTTCAAGCTCCAAATCACTGAACCGAAGGCTCTGATACCATTTGATAGGTTCAAATGGATCGATTCTATATTATGATTAAGCAATTAACAATTATATGAACAAAGTAATATACAAATGCAAAAATTCGTAGCAGTTTCTACTTATAGTTGCAAAGGATTACAATGTACAATTGAGAGAGTTAAAACGTCTATCTCTACAAAATACATATAATCCTACTTATACTAATCAAAGAAACTAAAGGAACATATATTTACACATAAGTCCCTATACTATTGCAAAAATTAAAATACAAAGACAAATAAAGACAACATGTTAAACTTTAAGAAGTACTAACAAGACAGGTCCATGACTTACCTTTTATCACCAACTAAAGGTGACAACTGTATTAATTGATAAAAGTGAATAGTGGACTAAAGTATGGTCAACTACATGGGCGTGGGAAAGTGTCATGCAGTATGTCAGAGGTTGTAGTGGATGTCAGAAAACCCATACTTATATCCACTAGTTCATAGTTGCTTCTTCTGAAAGTAATTAGCTTCGGAAGAAAAAGTTCTTCCGAGGCCATTTAAACATCGGAAGAAATAACCTCTTTCGAGTCTTCTGCAAGTCTTCATGACTTTATTCTTTGGAAGACATTGCCTTGGATCTTCTAAGTATGAATAATTTGGAAGAGGAACTTCATAGTCTCGAAAGACTTAGTTCTATCTTTGGAAGTTCTTCATATACTTCGGAAGGAAACCTACTTAGTCTCGGAAGACTTTGTTTTCCTTCGGAAGCTCTTCATACTTTAAACTTTGGAAGATCTTCAACTTGTCTTTGAAAGAGGAACTTTAGCTTGGGAAGAATTCTTCAATTGTACTTTAAAATTCTTCTAAGTGTTGTTTTAGTTGCACCAACCCTATATAATCTAACAAATCAGTTTCAAATCATTCCAATATTTTTAACCTGAAATTGTCAGTTTTCTACTTTTTATGGATTTGTTACATGCTTAAAAACATAAGTTTTTAACTAGAAACATAATCTTATTTTCAGTCTAAAACCGGACTTGTGCAGAAATACTTATTTTAGACCCGAAAACACCGTTTTTAATGTGGTTTTATATATAAAACGTTTACGAGATTAACCCCAATCATCAAAACTTTTATTTTCGTTAAGATAACTAACTTTTAACTTATATTTAACAAGTTTTAAACTTATTTTTATAGATTTATAAATATCCTGTTTTTGATGACAATTTAATTTTATGAAATCATTACTAGTGGTCATGTTCCATCTATACTTGAATACCATTAATTCTAACTTGCACCAGCCCCATATAATCTAACAAATCAGTTTCAAATCATTCCAATATTTTTAACCTGAAATTGTCAGTTTTCTACTTTTTATGGATTTGTTACATGCTTAAAAACATAAGTTTTTAACTAGAAACATAATCTTATTTTCATTCTAAAACTTGACTTGTGCAAAAATACTTATTTTACACCCGAAAACACCGTTTTTAATGTGGTTTTATATGTAAAACGTTTACGAGATTAACCCCAATCATCAAAACCTTTATTTTCGTTAAGATAACTAACTTTTAACTTATATTTAACAAGTTTTAAGCTTATTTTTATAGATTTATAAATATCCTGTTCTTGATGATAGTTTAATTTTATGAAATCATTACTAGTGGTAATGTTCCATCTATTCTTGAATACCATTAATTCTAACTTGTTTTTTATCTTATTTCTTTAAATCAAAATTGAAGAAAAATTTCAAAGTTTCCAGATCATGATCACCATATACATGGATCATTTCAACCATCTCTAAACTTATACATCAAGAACAAATCAAGAACAAATGTACCACTCATACATACATACACACATACGTTTTATATATACATATATAATCCAAATCATCCATTTTATCTTGTGTTTTTAGTTTTTATTTCAACAAAGCTAATTTAAAAACCAGAAGATTTCAGATCACGATCACCATTATTCATGAATCATCTCAATCAGTTATAAAAGCAAGAGCAATATGGGTTCAAGAACATCATACTTACATACATTCATGTATCACCCATTTTCATCATTTTGTTAAACTCCTTTTGCAGATGGGTTTCTTAAGATGTTGATACCATAAATTAAAGTTTTATCATCTTGCATGAAAGAGAAATCAACAAAATGTTACAAGATTTTTAAAATACAAAAATCATCATCACCACACACTCTTACGGCACACACACATCATTTTACAACTCATTTTTCTTGATTAAAACCATTGTTGGAACCTCGATTTCAATAAAATCTAGTTTTTGGTGAACAAATCTTGCAATAATCATTCATCTGTCATGTTGCAAAAGATTTTTAAGGTAAAAATATCTTACCCAAAGATGAACACATTAAGAAATATAGATGATTTCTTCTCCTTGAAGTTGGATTTATGCAATTTCTTGCACCAAACTCACTAAGGGATCCTTGAAGTTAGATTTTGATGCTTGAAACAAGCTAATATGATGAAAATTTAGAGCGGTTAGAGTGTTTGTGGTGGTGTTTGGCCGATACCAAAGGGAGAGGGAGAGAATAGAGAAAGTGGGTGAGTTTTAGTAAGAGTGTGGTGATGTAATGAATGAAAAAATGGAGGGTAGTGTTGTATATAACTAGCAATGATTAATTGAGATTATGGTTTGCTAATTATGTTATTAAATCAGCAAAAATGGCATGTGGTTCTCCAGGGAGATGCCACCCAGTGTAAGGCGGGTGTCGGTCACGTTAAATTTTAATAAAAATCTTAAACATTCGGGTCCTGACGCAAAAATTTTCTATAAAAATAAAGTATTAATTTGAAACTTTCCAAGGGTCACAATATTTAATAATAGTGACCAAAAGTCAAGAATAAAAGTGTACATGGTTTAACCCAGCATGTAACGGACAGTATATTGCATCAAGACAATATTTAAAAAGTTTTAATTTTACGCGATCAAGGTAAATAATAATAATTATTATTATTCATGTATAATAATATTTTCACTTAAGATATATTAATTTAGAAGAATCAACAGATATTGACCAAATTTAATTAACTAGATTGTCACCAACGTCCGTTAAAGTTTTATCGCAACGCGACCCGGCAATTCTAAAAATTACCAATTATGAAATTCATGCACAAAGGGGCTTTGCTAGACCTTAAATGATCTTAATTATTAGAAAATTAAGTCTTGTAATACATTTAATTATTTTCTCATATTTTATTAACGTATGAATATTAACCTAGAATCAGGGGACGTCATAGTCTACCTAAACAAGGAAATTTCAACCCAAAATTTAAGCTGTAGATCCAGATAATGATCTAGACGGAAATAGGTGAGGGTAGTTGCGCTTCATCTGGTCTTTTTGTTCCCAAGTGAACTCGGGACCTTGCTTAGAGTTCCATCTAACCTTCACCAACTTAACACGACTCGTTCTGAGTTTTTGAATTCTCCAGTCCATAATTTTGACTGGTTCCTCCGTGAAATTCAGTTTGGTATCAATACAAACTTTTTTAGCTTGGACAACCAAAATTTAATTGGTAAGACACTTCTTCAGATTTGATAATATCAGATTTGATAATTTAATTGGCTTCTAACCTCTTTCTGATTTGAACAATCTTGTCTTTAGTTTCTTTGATAATATCAGGTCAAGACATTTGCTTTTCTCTAATTTCAGCCTACCAAAGCAATGAGCGACCCTTTTTCCATACAAAGCTTCAAACGAAGCAGCTTTAATACTACTGTGATAGCTGTTGTTGTAGGAAAACTCGACTAAGGGTAGATGAGTATCGTATTTTCCTCCAAACTCAATCACACAAGCTCGTAACAGATCTTCTAACGTTTGAATAGTCCTTTCACTTTGACCATCTGTTTGTGGATGGTAAGCAGTACTTATGCCCAAACGAGTATGCAAAGCCAGGTGTAAGGATTGCCAACTTCAAGGTTAATCGATTATCACTGTCAGATGTTATCGAGATCGGTACTCCATGATGAGATACCACCTCTTTCAGGTAGATTTGGTTAGCTTTTCCATCCAATTAGTTTCCTTAATGGGTAGGAAATGAGCAGACTTAGTTAATCTATCAACTATTACCCGAATAGTGTCGTGACCACTTGATGTTCAGGGTAATTTTGTGACAAAGTCCATTGCTATTTGTTCCTATTTCCACTGAGGAAACTCTAGTTTTTGAAGAAGTCCTGCTGGTTTTTAATATTCTGCCTTCACTATAGAACATGTTGAACGCTTGCCCACGTAGGTTGCTATCTCACCCTTCATATTGGGCCACTAATAATGTTCCTTCACATTCTGTACATCTACCCCCATCCAGGGTGAATTGAATACTGTGTCACCCCAACCATAGCGGTTTCCCACGGGGTGCGAACGTCATGGTTTTATAGTCACCGGTCGACCACTACATGGTTTTGTAAAAAACATACGTCTCAATAAGTATAAGATACATAATTGTTTCAGAGTTAATTTGTGGAAGAAATAGTAATAAGATAAATTGTTTTCAAAACATGAAAAATATGAAAATGAATGTCCCAGACAGTATGAATGGCCCTAAACATGAGATGATCCATGCTAGCTTAACTTGGTACATCTATCAATTACCTGAGAAAACATGCATGAAAAAATATGTCAACATAATATTGGTGAATTCATAGGTTTTATGTAATAATAAATAATGTAAAGGACCAAAAAACATTCTATGATTTGATTGTTGTACATAGAATTCTATAAATTATATAAGCGCCGCAACCAAAGCTAGACTGTAACTGTAATAAATTGCCCCTACCCGTGCCTACCGTAAGCACAGGGGTGAACAGGCTAATAATGCACCCGTTTAGACCTCCAGTCAAAGTTACGGTAATTAACCCGGGTGGGGATAGTCAAACCTAATAGTACTATCCATGATTACCTTGCTTTAGGGAAATAAACTAATGGTCCAATAACATGGGACTTCATACGGTAAGTAAACAACTTATATAACATGCGAAATCATTGACAAGTAAATATGTCCAAGAAAATTTGTAATTTTCATGTAATCTCTCCCAAAAGGAAAGTAAGTAAAAATGGGGCCATGAAACCCACCTGTGGAGTGAGTTGGGCATGAAATCTTTAAATATTACGAGTGCTCGAGAAAATCCAAACTAAGTTCACCCTAGAACAAACAAGGCAACTTATGTCTATGTAATTGCTCCTATGTGTAATATGAGCATGTAACGATTTCATCCACACACTTGGTAATAAAGTGTTTGACTCGACGACCCGTTGGTGACACAAAATGGATATTTGTGGAATATATATATTACTTAGAAAATATTAGTAAATTAAACTTCGCTTGAAAGTGTTCAAAAACCTTTGTTTCTTGTAGTTGACATATTATTTAGGTAATTAAATATTATTTTAACTCGACCTGAGAAGTGACTCGAGTATTTAGTAATTAGTTATGTAATTTACATATGAAATTATAGAATCTAGAGTTTTAAAATAATCTTATTTTCTAAGGAAAAATAATATTTACATTATATTAATTGGAATACAATTCGGAATATCAATATCCATGTAAAATCACTAGTTTTTCATATTTTATAATCCATGTATAAATATATATATATATATATATATATATATATATATATATATTTACC